>JAWNZC010000215.1:0-65000 GCA_035771165.1 Paragorgia papillata | reverse complement strand
ATTAATGTAAATATTTCCATAATAATAATTAATTGTCTAGGATAATAATAATTAAAAGGCGGTTTTACATATATTTAATTGTAATAAACTTACTGAAGCGTTCAGTTAAGGTTCGTCGCGTGTTATTATTATTTACATTTCGGAGATAATAATCATGCCTATTTAAGGAGGGAGATGGCCTAATTATATTATAAAGTGGGTTACTTTTTGATGCTCTAGTACTGGTTGAACTTATCAACCAACGAAACGACTCCTCCCTACGAGTTTCCAAAGATTTGAGCTTTGAAACCTGCAATGCGTCACAGTAAGACATACCAGGATGGATGATCTTGAGGGCCCTCTTTTGAATCGGCTTCAAATGGACGGACAAGTAATCCGGTAGAGCAGCCCAAACAGGGGATGCATACTCGGGTCTGGAGCGGATAACTGAGCAGTAGATGGTTACCAGATCACCGGGTTTTAGTCCTGCTTTGGTCAATTGCTGGAGGGCATAAAGACGCGAATTTAATAGCCTTCTTCAGGATAAAATCTACGTGTACATTCCAGGAAAGGTCGTCGGACAAATAGACTCCCAAGAGTGTAAAATGGTGTACTCTTTCAACACTTTGCTCTTGGATGTATATAACTTAATCACACGGTACTCTATATTGAAGAAAGTTTATAAACATCTTTTGTACCTTATCTAGTCAATTTTTATATGTATCGACTGGACATCACACAATACATATTAATATCGGAATTCCTGTGATGCGCCAAGCCTTTTATGCAAAAATTTCGAGGATTTCAAAAAGTTCTTGTTGTCAACAGACTGGAAAACAATAGCGAAGGGCAAAAAAGACTATCCATGTTTGTCGGAGTTTATAATTGTTTTTGTGTGTTCTTGATAAGAGAAATTAACTCTTTAAGAATCCTTCGAGATGCTATTTTGGCTTATTTGTCTGAGTTTTGCCTTGTTTGACTGAGTTTTGCCTTGCATTAAATTAACTGTGGGTATGACTATGCTGTGGGCTTTGTTTTACAACAAAGGGTTATTATCTTTGACTAGAAACTTTGCACTATCCTTGGGATCTAGTTGTGGTAAACTACTCGCCGGTTCAACAGTTACCTGTCGGATAGAAAGCAACATGTAACATCAGAAGAGGAGGGACAGGTGTCACGTGAGTGTCACATGAATTTCTCGACCAATATTTCATTGGTTCAAGATTTCATAGAGTGATTTCGACTCTATTCTTTCATCGCTTGCGCCAAGTTGATCATCTAAACATTTTGCATTGGACTTAGAATACCGAATATTACGCTATTATCATTCATTTTTTCCTTTTAAAAAGCAGCGATCGTTTGATATATTGTTGGACTATCCATATCTGCAGGATTTTGCAAGGTAACTGTATTTTTTCTACTTTATTTTGATAGTTTATGTAGGTCGTGTCGCATTAAGCGAGGACCCCACTTCAGGTTTATCAACAATCCTCAAAGCTAAAAATCTCGAATTTCCATCTTTCGAATTCTCTAAGCGTAGTGAGTTGAAGAACTGTCTCATCTTTGATTCCATGCAGGCAATCCCCAGTGATCCCATCACCGTTTTCGAGATATTCGCCGTTGAACCGACCATTGTATTTCGGCTTTTGCCAAAATGGCGCCTAATAATTTAAGAGAGCCTTTCGCCACTAAAGCTTGTTTTTTCTCAAGAATTTTGGAAGTTTCCTAATATTTAGAGCTTTATTCTTTAGAGTAAGTGTAGAATAAATGGTGGACAATTATTAAAGAGTAAAATTTGGTATTTGTCTGTTTTTATGGTCCAAAACGCTTGATCTCGCTCCATAAAAACACCATCATTCTGGAAAAATTGTATACATAGCAGGCCTGCATATATTCTGTAAATATTATTACAGAATGTACTGAACTTTCTTAAAGATCTGCTATATATGTATACATTCCTGATATGTATAGATATTTTTTTTATATTTAATACATGTAAATAACATCGTGTTCCATGACAGCAGTATGATTATTAAAATTGATGTGTGGATTATTTGTAGTTTATTGTTGGTCATTGTTAATATTATGAATAATATATTGTCGTTGTAGTGTTTTTTGCTTAGTATTTCTATTTTCTTATAATTTGTTGTTCGTATACCATTTCATGTCCTTGTTTTTACAGGAAGTGAAGAGATACAGTACAGATGTCCCGACGAGCACCAATCTGGACAGGATTTTTACGATGATAAATTGATGGATTTTCTTTTATCAAATAACATTCAAATAATATGTAGTTTGAAGTTTTGCATGTTGTCATGTTGTATAATTACATAAGGCAATCATAATAATTGTCGACATAACTTGCATAGTATTATACAATCCAAATACTGGGTCTCAGAAGCCTAATTAAATGCCTGGATATTATTCATCGCTTTGCCTTTGAGTGCTACCGCATATACATACTGATAAACAGTGTATTCTGTCTAAGACATACACCCTTGGGCTGGACTTTGTCTGTCTTATAGTTCATCCACATATCTACCTTAATACAGTAACTTTTCTGATGCCCTCTCTAAGTGTGCCAAAGTTGATGTTTTCTTTGCGGGGGGGGGGGGGGGGGGGGTGCTTCACTGCAAAAATGGTGTTGCAATGTTAAAATGTTAACAAAGCCCCGGATTGAATACCTGTATCAGGGTCACTACAGTAGTGCTTTAGAAGTAACCAAGATCAATATTGAGACAAAACATTTTAATTTTATTGAAGTTCCTTATTTACATATATATTGAGGATACAGGAAACACACTTTATTTGATAAAATAAAAATATTTGACCAGTTATATACCAAATTTATCAATAGATTTGTAATATATAGGTGATAAAGTAATTAAAACAAAAACAAAAACAAAATAAAACCACAACAAATGTTGCTTGTCGTTGTCAAAGCGTGCTGCAGAAGAATTCAACAGAATGAGACAACGTCTTCCGGCTGCTACTCAGATGGTTGTGGTTTCGAATCCCGTCTCAGGAGCTCAGCTTTCAAGCTTTCAAGCTGAAAACACTATACCAATGGCCCTGAAGTTGGTATATTTACAAATGTGTATTAGGTTTTAGGGTATGTTACAAGGTTTAAATTGCGGTGCCGTAACGAGCCACGAGTTAGTGATATTTAATATTCACCCTGTTAGTTTTTTGTGTGTTTGTGCGCGATCAGTGGCACGGCATCGCACTTCAGGACTGCGTCTGGTTAATACACCAAATCTGACTACTTCCCCATTTCTTATTTAGGAATGCGGTCACCTGAAGTTGACGGAATCATCTTCGATTGTTGTTGCTGATCTGAGATGAAAATGGATTGTGGTAATTTTCTGACCTATGCACAGTTATTAGTAATACGGTTTTGCATAAGTAGTCAAAACAAAGAATCTTTCTTGCCACACGAACTTGCGGCCTTGATGTACTCTTTTTACGATTTCTTATCCGAAAGGCTGTGTTTCCAGTAGAATTGTCAATAAGAGTCAATTAAGATCTTCGACGAGGCACGCGCAACGGCGTGGTCGGCTTCAAAACGGTAAAATACAACGTTCAGGGTTTCCACGGTCATTAGGGATTTTAAGATGCTAGGATTACGACCGTGGTTAAAACGCAAGATAAGTTTTACAATTTAAAGAAGTCACGGCCAACTGACAATTATATTTGATATTTGAAGCTAGTTTAATGACTTCGAAAACGCCACCAGTAATGCTAAAATGATAGTGGTGTCTGTAATTGAAGTCAATCTCAAGGAACAGTTCTCATCCTTTGGCCATTGACGTCGTCGAAAAGACATGAAAACGCTCTAAGTGGTGTTGTATAAAGACCGAGGACGTTGTTATGATTACTCTTGGGTTTAAAATTATTCTTTCTCTTTGTTTTGCAAAAATAATTATTTTGTCTAAAGGACGTCGTCGTTGAGGTTGACGTCGTAGATCTTAAAGTCCCTATTATACATTGTGGAAAGACTTTGAATATGTAAGAGATAAATCCCGAGAACGGAGGTATTCAAATGGCGAATTAAACAAATTCGAAGCGAAAAGAAACAATTTTGGCGCGGCAATTCTGCGCAGTTTGTTGCAAAATGACACAAATGCTCTCCGACATGCATGAACAGCAGATTATTTGTGGAGTATAGAAGGTTCGGTGAATACACAAATTAATAAGAGCCTCTCGTGCGGGTGGTACGGGTGCGGGTGGGAACTATGCAGAGACTCTGCTCCAATGATCCCTTCCCCATTGAAGGGTAAGGGGGAGCAGAGACAGGGGCTCTTTTATTAAACAGTATATATTTTGCAACGTTACAAAAGTTAAAAAGCTGTCTTTTATTGAAAATTCATAAATTCGTCATTTTCAGACAGAAAATGGCGAATTAAACAAAATCGAAGAGGAAAAAACAATTTAGGCACAGCGATTCCGCGCAGTTGGTTGCAAAATGCCACAAATACGCTACCACATGCATGAAGAACAGATTGTTTGTGGAGTATAGAAGGTTCGGTGAATACGCAAATTAAATAAGAGCTCTCGTGCGGGTGGTACCGGTGCGGGTGGGAACTCTGCTGCAGTGATCCCTTCCCCATTGAGGGGGTAAGGGGGAGCAGAGACGGGGGATCTTTTATTAAACAGTATATATTTTGCAACGTTACAAAAGTTAAAAAGCTGTCTTTTATTGAAAATTCATAAATTCGTAATTTTCAGACAGAAAATGGCGAATTAAACAAAATCGAAGGGGAAAAACAATTTTGGCACGGCGATTCTGCGCAGTTTGTTGCGAAATGCCACAAATACGCTACCACATGCATCAATAACAGATTGTTTGTGGAGTATAGAAGGTTCGGTGAATACGCAAATTAAATAAGAGCTCTCGTGCGGGTGGTACCGGTGCGGGTGGGAACTCTGCAGAGAATCTGCTGCAGTGATCCCTTCCCCATTGAGGGGGTAAAGGGGAGCAGAGACTAGGGCTCTTTTATTAAACAGTATATATTTTGCAACGTTACAAAAGTTAAAAAGCTGTCTTTTATTGAAAATTCGTCATTTTCAGAGAGAAAATGGCGAATTAAACAAAATCGAAGGGGAAAAAACAATTTTGGCACGGCGATTCTACGCAGTTTGTTGCAAATACGCTACCACATGCATGAATAACAGATTGTTTGTGGAGTATAGAAGGTTCGGTGTATACGCAAATTAAATAAGAGCTCTATTGCGGGTGGTACCGGTGCGGGTGGGAACTCTGCAGAGAATCTGCTGCAGTGATCCCTTCCCCATTGAGGGGGTAGGGGGGAGCAGAGACGGGGGCTCTTTTATTAAACAATATATATTTTGCAACGTTACAAAAGTTAAAAAGCTGTCTTTTATTGAAAATTCATAAATTCGTCATTTTCAGAGAGAAAATGGCCAATTAAACAAAATCGAAGGGGAAAAAACAATTTTGGCACGGCGATTCTGCGCAGTTTGTTGCAAATATGCATGAATAACAGATTGTTTGCGGAGTATAGAAGGTTCGGTGAATACGCAAATTAAATAAGAGCTCTCGTGCGGGTGGTACCGCTGCGGGTGGGAACTCTGCAGAGAATCTGCTGCAGTGATCCCTTCCCCATTGAGGGGGTAGGGGGGAGCAGAGACGGGGGCTCTTTTATTAAACAATATATATTTTGCAACGTTACAAAAGTTAAAAAGCTGTCTTTTATTGAAAATTCATAAATTAGTCATTTTCAGAGAAAAAATGGCCAATTAAACAAAATCGAAGGGGAAAAAACAATTTTGGCACGGCGATTCTGCGCAGTTTGTTGCAAATACGCTACCAGGTGCATTAATAACAGATTGTTTATGGAGTATAGAAGGTTCGGTGAATACGCAAATTAAGTAAGAGCTCTCGTGCGGGTGGTACCGGTGCGGGTGGGAACTCTGCAGAGACTCTGCTCCAGTGATCCCTTCCCCATTGAGGGGGTAAGGGGGAGCAGAGACTAGGGCTCTTTTATTAAACAGTATATATTTTGCAACATTACAAAAGTTAAAATGCTGTCTTTATTGAAAATTCATAAATTCGTCATTTTCAGAGAGAAAATGGCGAATTAAACAAAATCGAAGGCGAAAAAACAATTTTGGCACGGCGATTCTGCGCAGTTTGTTGCAAATATGCATGAATAACAGATTGTTTGCGGAGTATAAAAGGTTCGGTGAATACGCAAATTAAATAAGAGCTCTCGTGCGGGTGGTACCGCTGCGGGTGGGAAGTCTGCAGAAAATCTGCTGCAGTGATCCCTTCCCCATTGAGGGGGTAAGGGGGAGCAGAGACGGGGGCTCTTTTATTAAACAGTATATATTTTGCAACGTTACAAAAGTTAAAAAGCTGTCTTTTATTGAAAATTCATAAATTCGTCATTTTCAGAGAGAAAATGGCGAATTAAACAAAATCGAAGGGGAAAAAACAATTTTGGCACGGCGATTCTGCGCAGTTTGTTGCAAATACGCTACCACGTGCATTAATAACAGATTGTTTGTGGAGTATAGAAGGTTCGGTGAATACGCAAATTTAATAAGAGCTCTCGTGCGGGTGGTACCGGTGCGGGTGGGAACTCTGCAGAGACTCTGCTCCAGTGATCCCTTCCCCATTGAGGGGGTAAGGGGTAAGCAGAGACTAGGGCTCTTTTATTAAACAGTATATATTTTGCAACATTACAAAAGTTAAAAAGCTGTCTTTATTGAAAATTCATAAATTCGTCATTTTCAGAGAGAAAATGGCGAATTAAACAAAATCGAAGTGGAAAAAACAATTTTGGCACGGCGATTCTGCGCAGTTTGTTGCAAATATGCATGAATAACAGATTGTTTGCGGAGTATAGAAGGTTCGGTGAATACGCAAATTAAATAAGAGCTCTCGTGCGGGTGGTACCGCTGCGGGTGGGAACTCTGCAGAGAATCTGCTGCAGTGATCCCTTCCCCATTGAGGGGGTAAGGGGTAAGCAGAGACTAGGGCTCTTTTATTAAACAGTATATATTTTGCAACATTACAAAAGTTAAAAAGCTGTCTTTATTGAAAATTCATAAATTCGTCATTTTCAGAGAGAAAATCGCCAATTAAACAAAATCGAAGTGGAAAAAACAATTTTGGCACGGCGATTCTGCGCAGTTTGTTGCAAATATGCATGAATAACAGATTGTTTGCGGAGTATAGAAGGTTCGGTGAATACGCAAATTAAATAAGAGCTCTCGTGCGGGTGGTACCGCTGCGGGTGGGAACTCTGCAGAGAATCTGCTGCAGTGATCCCTTCCCCATTGAGGGGGTAGGGGGGAGCAGAGACGGGGGCTCTTTTATTAAACAATATATATTTTGCAACGTTACAAAAGTTAAAAAGCTGTCTTTTATTGAAAATTCATAAATTCGTCATTTTCAGAGTGAAAATCGCCAATTAAACAAAATCGAAGGGGAAAAAACAATTTTGGCACGGCGATTCTGCGCAATTTGTTGCAAATATGCATGAATAACAGATTGTTTGCGGAGTATAGAAGGTTTGGTGAATACGCAAATTAAATAAGAGCTCTCGTGCGGGTGGTACCTGTGCGGGTGGGAACTCTGCAGAGAATCTGCTGCAGTGATCCCTTCCCCATTGAGGGGGTAGGAGGGAGCAGAGACGGGGGCTCTTTTATTAAACAGTATATATTTTGCAACGTTACAAAAGTTAAAAAGCTGTCTTTTATTGAAAATTAATAAATTCGTCATTTTCAGAGAGAAAATGGCGAATTAAACAAAATCGAAGGGGAAAAAACAATTTTGGCACGGCGATTCTGCGCAGTTTGTTGCAAATACGCTACCACGTGCATTAATAACAGATTGTTTGTGGAGTATAGAAGGTTCGGTGAATACGCAAATTTAATAAGAGCTCTCGTGCGGGTGGTACCGGTGCGGGTGGGAACTCTGCAGAGACTCTGCTCCAGTGATCCCTTCCCCATTGAGGGGGTAAAGGGGAGCAGAGACTAGGGCTCTTTTATTAAACAGTATATATTTTGCAACATTACAAAAGTTAAAAAGCTGTCTTTATTGAAAATTCATAAATTCGTCATTTTCAGAGAGAAAATGGCGAATTAAACAAAATCGAAGGGGAAAAAACAATTTTGGCACGGCGATTCTGCGCAGTTTGTTGCAAATATGCATGAATAACAGATTGTTTGCGGAGTATAGAAGGTTCGGTGAATACGAAAATTAAATAAGAGCTCTCGTGCGGGTGGTACCGCTGCGGGTGGGAACTCTGCAGAGAATCTGCTGCAGTGATCCCTTCCCCATTGAGGGGGTAGGGGGGAGCAGAGACGGGGGCTCTTTTATTAAACAGTATATAGTTTGCAACGTTACAAAAGTTAAAAAGCTGTCTTTTATTGAAAATTCATAAATTCGTCATTTTCAGAGAGAAAATGGCGAATTAAACAAAATCGAAGAGGAAAAAACAATTTTGGCACGGCGATTCTGCGCAGTTTGTTGCAAATACGCTACCACGTGCATTAATAACAGATTGTTTGTGGAGCATAGAAGGTTCGGTGAATACGCAAATTTAATAAGAGCTCTCGTGCGGGTGGTACCGGTGCGGGTGGGAACTCTGCAGAGACTCTGCTCCAGTGATCCCTTCCCCATTGAGGGGGTAAAGGGGAGCAGAGACTAGGGCTCTTTTATTAAACAGTATATATTTTGCAACATTACAAAAGTTAAAAAGCGCTGTCTTTATTGAAAATTCATAAATTCGTCATTTTCAGAGAGAAAATGGCGAATTAAACAAAATCGAAGTGGAAAAAACAATTTTGGCACGGCGATTCTGCGCAGTTTGTTGCAAATATGCATGAATAACAGATTGTTTGCGGAGTATAGAAGGTTCGGTGAATACGCAAATTAAATAAGAGCTCTCGTGCGGGTGGTACCGCTGCGGGTGGGAACTCTGCAGAGAATCTGCTGCAGTGATCCCTTCCCCATTGAGGGGGTAGGGGGGAGCAGAGACGGGGGCTCTTTTATTAAACAATATATATTTTGCAACGTTACAAAAGTTAAAAAGCTGTCTTTTATTGAAAATTCATAAATTCGTCATTTTCATAGTGAAAATGGCCAATTAAACAAAATCGAAGGGGAAAAAACAATTTTGGCACGGCGATTCTGCCCAGTTTGTTGCAAATATGCATGAATAACAGATTGTTTGCGGAGTATAGAAGGTTCGGTGAATACGCAAATTAAATAAGACCTCTCGTGCGGGTGGTACCGGTGCGGTGCGGGTGGGAACTCTGCAGAGACTCTGCTGCAGTGATCCCTTCCCCCTTGAGGGGGTAGGAGCAGAGACGGGGGCTCTTTTATTAAACAGTATATATTTTGCAACGTTACAAAAGTTAAAAAGCTGTCTTTTATTGAAAATTTATAAATTCGTCATTTTCAGAGAGAAAATGGCGAATTAAACAAAATCGAAGGGGAAAAAATAATTTTGGCACGGCGATTCTGCGCAGTTTGTTGCAAATACGCTACCACGTGCATTAATAACAGATTGTTTGTGGAGTATAGAAGGTTCGGTGAATACGCAAATTTAATAAGAGCTCTCGTGCGGGTGGTACCGGTGCGGGTGGGAACTCTGCAGAGACTCTGCTCCAGTGATCCCTTCCCCATTGAGGGGGTAAAGGGGAGCAGAGACTAGGGCTCTTTTATTAAACAGTATATATTTTGCAACATTACAAAAGTTAAAAAGCTGTCTTTTATTGAAAATTCATAAATTCGTCATTTTCAGAGAGAAAATGGCGAATTAAACAAAATCGAAGAGGAAAAAACAATTTTGGCACGGCGATTCTGCGCAGTTTGTTGCAAATACGCTACCACGTGCATTAATAACAGATTGTTTGTGGAGCATAGAAGGTTCGGTGAATACGCAAATTTAATAAGAGCTCTCGTGCGGGTGGTACCGGTGCGGGTGGGAACTCTGCAGAGACTCTGCTCCAGTGATCCCTTCCCCATTGAGGGGGTAAAGGGGAGCAGAGACTAGGGCTCTTTTATTAAACAGTATATATTTTGCAACATTACAAAAGTTAAAAAGCTGTCTTTATTGAAAATTCATAAATTCGTCATTTTCAGAGAGAAAATGGCGAATTAAACAAAATCGAAGTGGAAAAAACAATTTTGGCACGGCGATTCTGCGCAGTTTGTTGCAAATATGCATGAATAACAGATTGTTTGCGGAGTATAGAAGGTTCGGTGAATACGCAAATTAAATAAGAGCTCTCGTGCGGGTGGTACCGCTGCGGGTGGGAACTCTGCAGAGAATCTGCTGCAGTGATCCCTTCCCCATTGAGGGGGTAGGGGGGAGCAGAGACGGGGGCTCTTTTATTAAACAATATATATTTTGCAACGTTACAAAAGTTAAAAAGCTGTCTTTTATTGAAAATTCATAAATTCGTCATTTTCATAGTGAAAATGGCCAATTAAACAAAATCGAAGGGGAAAAAACAATTTTGGCACGGCGATTCTGCCCAGTTTGTTGCAAATATGCATGAATAACAGATTGTTTGCGGAGTATAGAAGGTTCGGTGAATACGCAAATTAAATAAGACCTCTCGTGCGGGTGGTACCGGTGCGGGTGGGAACTCTGCAGAGAATCTGCTGCAGTGATCCCTTCCCCCTTGAGGGGGTAGGAGGGAGCAGAGACGGGGGCTCTTTTATTAAACAGTATATATTTTGCAACGTTACAAAAGTTAAAAAGCTGTCTTTTATTGAAAATTTATAAATTCGTCATTTTCAGAGAGAAAATGGCGAATTAAACAAAATCGAAGGGGAAAAAATAATTTTGGCACGGCGATTCTGCGCAGTTTGTTGCAAATACGCTACCACGTGCATTAATAACAGATTGTTTGTGGAGTATAGAAGGTTCGGTGAATACGCAAATTTAATAAGAGCTCTCGTGCGGGTGGTACCGGTGCGGGTGGGAACTCTGCAGAGACTCTGCTCCAGTGATCCCTTCCCCATTGAGGGGGTAAAGGGGAGCAGAGACTAGGGCTCTTTTATTAAACAGTATATATTTTGCAACATTACAAAAGTTAAAAAGCTGTCTTTTATTGAAAATTCATAAATTCGTCATTTTCAGAGAGAAAATGGCGAATTAAACAAAATCGAAGTGGAAAAAAACAATTTTGGCACGGCGATTCTGCGCAGTTTGTTGCAAATACGCTACCACATGCATGAATAACAGATCGTTTGCGGAGTATAGAAGGTTCGGTGAATACGCAAATTAAATAAGAGCTCTCGTGCGGGTGGTACCGCTGCGGGTGGGAACTCTGCAGAGAATCTGCTGCAGTGATCCCTTCCCCATTGAGGGGGTAGGGGGGAGCAGAGACGGGGGCTCTTTTATTAAACAATATATATTTTGCAACGTTACAAAAGTTAAAAAGCTGTCTTTTATTGAAAATTCATAAATTCGTCATTTTCAGAGAGAAAATGGCCAATTAAACAAAATCGAAGGGGAAAAAACAATTTTGGCACGGCGATTCTGCGCAGTTTGTTGCAAATATGCATGAATAACAGATTGTTTGCGGAGTATAGAAGGTTCGGTAAATACGCAAATTAAATAAGAGCTCTCGTGCGGGTGGTACCGGTGCGGGTGGGAACTCTGCAGAGAATCTGCTGCAGTGATCCCTTCCCCATTGAGGGGGTAGGAGGGAGCAGAGACGGGGGCTCTTTTATTAAACAGTATATATTTTGCAACGTTACAAAAGTTAAAAAGCTGTCTTTTATTGAAAATTAATAAATTTGTCATTTTCAGAGAGAAAATGGCGAATTAAACAAAATCGAAGGGGAAAAAACAATTTTGGCACGGCGATTCTGCGCAGTTTGTTGCAAATACCCTACCACGTGCATTAATAACAGATTGTTTGTGGAGTATAGAAGGTTCGGTGAATACGCAAATTTAATAAGAGCTCTCGTGCGGGTGGTACCGGTGCGGCTGGGAACTCTGCAGAGACTCTGCTCCAGTGATCCCTTCCCCATTGAGGGCGTAAAGGGGAGCAGAGACTAGGGCTCTTTTATTAAACAGTATATATTTTGCAACATTACAAAAGTTAAAAAGCTGTCTTTATTGAAAATTCATAAATTCGTCATTTTCAGAGAGAAAATGGCGAATTAAACAAAATCGAAGTGGAAAAAACAATTTTGGCACGGCGATTCTGCGCAGTTTGTTGCAAATACGCTACCACATGCATGAATAACAGATTGTTTGCGGAGTATAGAAGGTTCGGTGAATACGCAAATTAAATAAGAGCTCTCGTGCGGGTGGTACCGCTGCGGGTGGGAACTCTGCAGAGAATCTGCTGCAGTGATCCCTTCCCCATTGAGGGGGTAGGGGGGAGCAGAGACGGGGGCTCTTTTATTAAACAATATATATTTTGCAACGTTACAAAAGTTAAAAAGCTGTCTTTTATTGAAAATTCATAAATTCGTCATTTTCAGAGAGAAAATGGCCAATTAAACAAAATCGAAGGGGAAAAAACAATTTTGGCACGGCGATTCTGCGCAGTTTGTTGCAAATATGCATGAATAACAGATTGTTTGCGGAGTATAGAAGGTTCGGTGAATACGAAAATTAAATAAGAGCTCTCGTGCGGGTGGTACCGCTGCGGGTGGGAACTCTGCAGAGAATCTGCTGCAGTGATCCCTTCCCCATTGAGGGGGTAGGGGGGAGCAGAGACGGGGGCTCTTTTATTAAACAGTATATATTTTGCAACGTTGCAAAAGTTAAAAAGCTGTCTTTTATTGAAAATTCATAAATTCGTCATTTTCAGAGAGAAAATGGCGAATTAAACAAAATCGAAGAGGAAAAAACAATTTTGGCACGGCGATTCTGCGCAGTTTGTTGCAAATACGCTACCACGTGCATTAATAACAGATTGTTTGTGGAGTATAGAAGGTTCGGTGAATACGCAAATTTAATAAGAGCTCTCGTGCGGGTGGTACCGGTGCGGGTGGGAACTCTGCAGAGACTCTGCTCCAGTGATCCCTTCCCCATTGAGGGGGTAAAGGGGAGCAGAGACTAGGGCTCTTTTATTAAACAGTATATATTTTGCAACATTACAAAAGTTAAAAAGCTGTCTTTATTGAAAATTCATAAATTCGTCATTTTCAGAGAGAAAATGGCGAATTAAACAAAATCGAAGTGGAAAAAACAATTTTGGCACGGCGATTCTGCGCAGTTTGTTGCAAATATGCATGAATAACAGATTGTTTGCGGAGTATAGAAGGTTCGGTGAATACGAAAATTAAATAAGAGCTCTCGTGCGGGTGGTACCGCTGCGGGTGGGAACTCTGCAGAGAATCTGCTGCAGTGATCCCTTCCCCATTGAGGGGGTAGGGGGGAGCAGAGACGGGGGCTCTTTTATTAAACAGTATATATTTTGCAACGTTACAAAAGTTAAAAAGCCGTCTTTTATTGAAAATTAATAAATTCGTCATTTTCAGAGAGAAAATGGCGAATTAAACAAAATCGAAGGGGAAAAAACAATTTTGGCACGGCGATTCTGCGCAGTTTGTTGCAAATACGCTACCACGTGCATTAATAACAGATTGTTTGTGGAGTATAGAAGGTTCGGTGAATACGCAAATTTAATAAGAGCTCTCGTGCGGGTGGTACCGGTGCGGGTGGGAACTCTGCAGAGACTCTGCTCCAGTGATCCCTTCCACATTGAGGGGGTAAGGGGGAGCAGAGACGGGGGCTCTTTAATTAAACAGTATATATTTTGCAACGTTACAAAAGTTAAAAAGCTGTCTTTTATTGAAAATTCATAAATTCGTCATTTTCAGAGAGAAAATGGCGAATCAAACAAAATCGAAGGGGAAAAAACAATTTTTGGCAAGGCGATTCTGCGCAGTTTGTTGCAAATACGCTACCACATGCATGAATAACAGATTGTTTGTGGAGTATAGAAGGTTCGGTGAATACGCAAATGAAATAAGAGCTCTCGTGCGAGTGGTACCGGTGCGGGTGGGAACTCTGCAGAGACTCTGCTCCAGTGATCCCTTCCCCATTGAAGGGGTAAGAGGGAGCAGAGACGGGGGCTCTTTTATTAAACAGTATATATTTTGCAACGTTACAAAAGTTTAAAAGCTGTCTTTTATTGAAAATTCATAAATTCGTCATTTTCAGAGAGAAAATGGCGAATTAAACAAAATCGAAGGGGAAAAAACAATTTTGGCACGGCGATTCTGCGCAGTTTGTTGCAAATATGCATGAATAACAGATTGTTTGCGGAGTATAGAAGGTTCGGTGAATACGCAAATTAAATAAGAACTCTCGTGCGGGTGGTACCGCTGCGGGTGGGAACTCTGCAGAGACTCTGCTCCAGTGATCCCTTCCCCATTGAGGGGGTAAGGGGGAGCAGAGACGGGGACTCTTTTATTAAACAGTATATATTTTGCAACGTTACAAAAGTTAAAAAGCTGTCTTTTATTGAAAATTCGTCATTTTCAGAGAGAAAATGGCGAATTAAACAAAATCGAAGGGGAAAAAACAATTTTGGCACGGCGATTCTGCGCAGTTTGTTGCAAATACGCTACCACGTGCATGAATAACAGATTGTTTGTGGAGTATAGAAGGCTCGGTGAATACGCAAATTAAATAAGAGCTCTCGTGCGGGTGGTACCGGTGCGGGTGGGAACTCTGCAGAGACTCTGCTCCAGTGATCCCTTCCCCATTGAGGGGGTAAGGGGGAGCAGAGACTAGGGCTCTTTTATTAAACAGTATATATTTTGCAACATTACAAAAGTTAAAAAGCTGTCTTTATTGAAAATTCATAAATTCGTCATTTTCAGAGAGAAAATGGCGAATGAAACAAAATCGAAGGGGAAAAAACAATTTTGGCAAGGCGATTCTGCGCAGTTTGTTGCAAATACGCTACCACATGCATGAATAACAGATTGTTTGTGGAGTATAGAAGGTTCGGTGAATACGCAAATTAAATAAGAGCTCTCGTGCGGGTGGTACCGGTGCGGGTGGGAACTCTGCAGAGACTCTGCTCCAGTGATCCCTTCCCCATTGAGGGGGTAAGGGGGAGCAGAGACGGGGGCTCTTTTATTAAACAGTATATATTTTGCAACGTTACAAAAGTTAAAAAGCTGTCTTTTATTGAAAATTCATAAATTCGTCATTTTCAGAGAGAAAATGGCGAATTAAACAAAATCGAAGGGGAAAAAACAATTTTGGCAAGGCGATTCTGCGCAGTTTGTTGCAAATACGCTACCACATGCATGAATAACAGATTGTTTGTGGAGTATAGAAGGTTCGGTGAATACGCAAATTAAATAAGAGCTCTCGTGCGGGTGGTACCGGTGCGGGTGGGAACTCTGCAGAGACTCTGCTCCAGTGATCCCTTCCCCATTGAGGGGGTAAGGGGGAGCAGAGACGGGGGCTCTTTTATTAAACAGTATATATTTTGCAACATTACAAAAGTTAAAAAGCTGTCTTTTATTGAAAATTCATAAATTCGTCATTTTCAGAGAGAAAATGGCGAATCAAACAAAATGGAAGGGGAAAAAACAATTTTGGCAAGGCGATTCTGCGCAGTTTGTTGCAAATACGCTACCACATGCATGAATAACAGATTGTTTGTGGAGTATAGAAGGTTCGGTGAATACGCAAATTAAATAAGAGCTCTCGTGCGGGTGGTACCGGTGCGGGTGGGAACTCTGCAGAGACTCTGCTCCAGTGATCCCTTCCCCATTGAGGGGGTAAGGGGGAGCAGAGACGGGGGCTCTTTTATTAAACAGTATATATTTTGCAACATTACAAAAGTTAAAGAGCTGTCTTTTATTGAAAATTCATAAATTCGTCATTTTCAGAGAGAAAATGGCGAATTAAACAAAATCGAAGGGGAAAAAACAATTTTGGCACGGCGATTCTGCGCAGTTTGTTGCAAATACGCTACCACATGCATGAATAACAGATTGTTTATGGAGTATAGAAGGTTCGGTGAATACGCAAATTAAATAAGAGCTCTCGTGCGGGTGGTACCGGTGCGGGTGGGAACTCTGCAGAGACTCTGCTCCAGTGATCCCTTCCCCATTGAGGGGGTAAGGGGGAGCAGAGACTGGGGCTCTTTTATTAAACAGTATATATTTTGCAACATTACAAAAGTTAAAAAGCTGTCTTTTTATTGAAAATTCATAAATTCGTCATTTTCAGAGAGAAAATGGCGAATTAAACAAAATCGAAGGGGAAAAAACAATTTTGGCAAGGCGATTCTGCGCAGTTTGTTGCAAATACGCTACCACATGCATGAATAACAGATTGTTTGTGGAGTATAGAAGGTTCGGTGAATACGCAAATTAAATAAGAGCTCTCGTGCGGGTGGTACCGGTGCGGGTGGGAACTCTGCAGAGACTCTGCTCCAGTGATCCCTTCCCCATTGAGGGGGTAAGGGGGAGCAGAGACGGGGGCTCTTTTATTAAACAGTATATATTTTGCAACATTACAAAAGTTAAAAAGCTGTCTTTTATTGAAAATTCATAAATTCGTCATTTTCAGAGAGAAAATGGCGAATCAAACAAAATCGAAGGGGAAAAAAACAATTTTGGCAAGGCGATTCTGCGCAGTTTGTTGCAAATACGCTACCACATGCATGAATAACAGATTGTTTGTGGAGTATAGAAGGTTCGGTGAATACGCAAATTAAATAAGAGCTCTCGTGCGGGTGGTACCGGTGCGGGTGGGAACTCTGCAGAGACTCTGCTCCAGTGATCCCTTCCCCATTGAGGGGGTAAGGGGGAGCAGAGACGGGGGCTCTTTTATTAAACAGTATATATTTTGCAACATTACAAAAGTTTAAAAAGCTGTCTTTTATTGAAAATTCATAAATTCGTCATTTTCAGAGAGAAAATGGCGAATCAAACAAAATCGAAGGGGAAAAAACAATTTTGGCAAGGCGATTCTGCGCAGTTTGTTGCAAATACGCTACCACATGCATGAATAACAGATTGTTTGTGGAGTATAGAAGGTTCGGTGAATACGCAAATTAAATAAGAGCTCTCGTGCGGGTGGTACCGGTGCGGGTGGGAACTCTGCAGAGACTCTGCTCCAGTGATCCCTTCCCCATTGAGGGGGTAAGGGGGAGCAGAGACGGGGGCTCTTTTATTAAACAGTATATATTTTGCAACGTTACAAAAGTTAAAAAGCTGTCTTTTATTGAAAATTCATAAATTCGTCATTTTCAGAGAGAAAATGGCGAATCAAACAAAATGGAAGGGGAAAAAACAATTTTGGCAAGGCGATTCTGCGCAGTTTGTTGCAAATACGCTACCACATGCATGAATAACAGATTGTTTGTGGAGTATAGAAGGTTCGGTGAATACGCAAATTAAATAAGAGCTCTCGTGCGGGTGGTACCGGTGCGGGTGGGAACTCTGCAGAGACTCTGCTCCAGTGATCCCTTCCCCATTGAGGGGGTAAGGGGGAGCAGAGACGGGGGCTCTTTTATTAAACAGTATATATTTTGCAACATTACAAAAGTTAAAAAGCTGTCTTTTATTGAAAATTCATAAATTCGTCATTTTCAGACAGAAAATGGCGAATGAAACAAAATCGAAGGGGAAAAAAACAATTTTGGCAAGGCGATTCATCGCAGTTTGTTGCAAATACGCTACCACATGCATGAATAACAGATTGTTTGTGGAGTATAGAAGGTTCGGTGAATACGCAAATTAAATAAGAGCTCTCGTGCGGGTGGTACCGGTGCGGGTGGGAACTCTGCAGAGACTCTGCTCCAGTGATCCCTTCCCCATTGAGGGGGTAAGGGGGAGCAGAGACGGGGGCTCTTTTATTAAACAGTATATATTTTGCAACGTTACAAAAGTTAAAAAGCTGTCTTTTATTGAAAATTCATAAATTCGTCATTTTCAGACAGAAAATGGCGAATCAAACAAAATCGAAGGGGAAAAAAACAATTTTGGCAAGGCGATTCATCGCAGTTTGTTGCAAATACGCTACCACATGCATGAATAACAGATTGTTTGTGGAGTATAGAAGGTTCGGTGAATACGCAAATTAAATAAGAGCTCTCGTGCGGGTGGTACCGGTGCGGGTGGGAACTCTGCAGAGACTCTGCTCCAGTGATCCCTTCCCCATTGAGGGGGTAAGGGGGAGCAGAGACTAGGGCTCTTTAATTAAACAGTATATATTTTGCAACGTTACAAAAGTTAAAAAGCTGTCTTTTATTGAAAATTCATAAATTCGTCATTTTCAGAGAGAAAATGGCGAATCAAACAAAATGGAAGGGGAAAAAACAATTTTGGCAAGGCGATTCTGCGTAGTTTGTTGCAAATACGCTACCACATGCATGAATAACAGATTGTTTGTGGAGTATAGAAGGTTCGGTGAATACGCAAATTAAGTAAGAGCTCTCGTGCGGGTGGTACCGGTGCGGGTGGGAACTCTGCAGAGACTCTGCTCCAGTGATCCCTTCCCTATTGCGGGGGTAAGGGGGAGCAGAGACTAGGGCTCTTTTATTAAACAGTATATATTTTGCAACATTACAAAAGTTAAAGAGCTGTCTTTTATTGAAAATTCATAAATTCGTCATTTTCAGAGAGAAAATGGCGAATTAAACAAAATCGAAGGGGAAAAAACAATTTTGGCACGGCGATTCATCGCAGTTTGTTGCAAATACGCTACCACATGCATGAATAACAGATTGTTTATGGAGTATAGAAGGTTCGGTGAATACGCAAATTAAATAAGAGCTCTCGTGCGGGTGGTACCGGTGCGGGTGGGAACTCTGCAGAGACTCTGCTCCAGTGATCCCTTCCCCATTGAGGGGGTAAGGGGGAGCAGAGACGGGGGCTCTTTTATTAAACAGTATATATTTTGCAACATTACAAAAGTTAAAAAGCTGTCTTTTATTGAAAATTCATAAATTCGTCATTTTCAGACAGAAAATGGCGAATGAAACAAAATCGAAGGGGAAAAAACAATTTTGGCAAGGCGATTCTGCGCAGTTTGTTGCAAATACGCTACCACATGCATGAATAACAGATTGTTTGTGGA
Source organism: Paragorgia papillata (assembly GCA_035771165.1). Taxonomy (NCBI): domain Eukaryota; kingdom Metazoa; phylum Cnidaria; class Anthozoa; order Scleralcyonacea; family Coralliidae; genus Paragorgia; species Paragorgia papillata. Next base: position 45,957 of record JAWNZC010000215.1, on the reverse strand, counting down.
GTATAGAAGGTTCGGTGAATACGCAAATTAAATAAGAGCTCTCGTGCGGGTGGTACCGGTGCGGGTGGGAACTCTGCAGAGACTCTGCTCCAGTGATCCCTTCCCCATTGAGGGGGTAAGGGGGAGCAGAGACGGGGGCTCTTTTATTAAACAGTATATATTTTGCAACGTTACAAAAGTTAAAAAGCTGTCTTTTATTGAAAATTCATAAATTCGTCATTTTCAGAGAGAAAATGGCGAATGAAACAAAATCGAAGGGGAAAAAACAATTTTGGCAAGGCGATTCTGCGCAGTTTGTTGCAAATACGCTACCACATGCATGAATAACAGATTGTTTGTGGAGTATAGAAGGTTCGGTGAATACGCAAATTAAATAAGAGCTCTCGTGCGGGTGGTACCGGTGCGGGTGGGAACTCTGCAGAGACTCTGCTCCAGTGATCCCTTCCCCATTGAGGGGGTAAGGGGGAGCAGAGACGGGGGCTCTTTTATTAAACAGTATATATTTTGCAACATTACAAAAGTTAAAAAGCTGTCTTTTATTGAAAATTCATAAATTCGTCATTTTCAGACAGAAAATGGCGAATCAAACAAAATCGAAGGGGAAAAAAACAATTTTGGCAAGGCGATTCTGCGCAGTTTGTTGCAAATACGCTACCACATGCATGAATAACAGATTGTTTGTGGAGTATAGAAGGTTCGGTGAATACGCAAATTAAATAAGAGCTCTCGTGCGGGTGGTACCGGTGCGGGTGGGAACTCTGCAGAGACTCTGCTCCAGTGATCCCTTCCCCATTGAGGGGGTAAGGGGGAGCAGAGACGGGGGCTCTTTTATTAAACAGTATATATTTTGCAACGTTACAAAAGTTAAAAAGCTGTCTTTTATTGAAAATTCATAAATTCGTCATTTTCAGACAGAAAATGGCGAATCAAACAAAATCGAAGGGGAAAAAAACAATTTTGGCAAGGCGATTCATCGCAGTTTGTTGCAAATACGCTACCACATGCATGAATAACAGATTGTTTGTGGAGTATAGAAGGTTCGGTGAATACGCAAATTAAATAAGAGCTCTCGTGCGGGTGGTACCGGTGCGGGTGGGAACTCTGCAGAGACTCTGCTCCAGTGATCCCTTCCCCATTGAGGGGGTAAGGGGGAGCAGAGACGGGGGCTCTTTTATTAAACAGTATATATTTTGCAACATTACAAAAGTTAAAAAGCTGTCTTTTATTGAAAATTCATAAATTCGTCATTTTCAGACAGAAAATGGCGAATCAAACAAAATCGAAGGGGAAAAAACAATTTTGGCAAGGCGATTCTGCGCAGTTTGTTGCAAATACGCTACCACATGCATGAATAACAGATTGTTTGTGGAGTATAGAAGGTTCGGTGAATACGCAAATTAAATAAGAGCTCTCGTGCGGGTGGTACCGGTGCGGGGGGGAACTCTGCAGAGACTCTGCTCCAGTGATCCCTTCCCCATTGAGGGGGGCTCTTTTATTAAACAGTATATATTTTGCAACATTACAAAAGTTAAAAAGCTGTCTTTTATTGAAAATTCATAAATTCGTCATTTTCAGAGAGAAAATGGCGAATTAAACAAAATCGAAGGCGAAAAAACAATTTTGGCAAGGCGATTCATCGCAGTTTGTTGCAAATACGCTACCACATGCATGAATAACAGATTGTTTGTGGAGTATAGAAGGTTCGGTGAATACGCAAATTAAATAAGAGCTCTCGTGCGGGTGGTACCGGTGCGGGTGGGAACTCTGCAGAGACTCTGCTCCAGTGATCCCTTCCCCATTGAGGGGGTAAGGGGGAGCAGAGACGGGGGCTCTTTTATTAAACAGTATATATTTTGCAACATTACAAAAGTTAAAAAGCTGTCTTTTATTGAAAATTCATAAATTCGTCATTTTCAGAGAGAAAATGGCGAATTAAACAAAATCGAAGGCGAAAAAACAATTTTGGCAAGGCGATTCATCGCAGTTTGTTGCAAATACGCTACCACATGCATGAATAACAGATTGTTTGTGGAGTATAGAAGGTTCGGTGAATACGCAAATTAAATAAGAGCTCTCGTGCGGGTGGTACCGGTGCGGGTGGGAACTCTGCAGAGACTCTGCTCCAGTGATCCCTTCCCCATTGAGGGGGTAAGGGGGAGCAGAGACGGGGGCTCTTTTATTAAACAGTATATATTTTGCAACATTACAAAAGTTAAAAAGCTGTCTTTTATTGAAAATTCATAAATTCGTCATTTTCAGACAGAAAATGGCGAATCAAACAAAATCGAAGGGGAAAAAACAATTTTGGCAAGGCGATTCATCGCAGTTTGTTGCAAATACGCTACCACATGCATGAATAACAGATTGTTTGTGGAGTATAGAAGGTTCGGTGAATACGCAAATTAAATAAGAGCTCTCGTGCGGGTGGTACCGGTGCGGGTGGGAACTCTGCAGAGACTCTGCTCCAGTGATCCCTTCCCCATTGAGGGGGTAAGGGGGAGCAGAGACGGGGGCTCTTTTATTAAACAGTATATATTTTGCAACGTTACAAAAGTTAAAAAGCTGTCTTTTATTGAAAATTCATAAATTCGTCATTTTCAGAGAGAAAATGGCGAATCAAACAAAATGGAAGGGGAAAAAACAATTTTGGCAAGGCGATTCTGCGCAGTTTGTTGCAAATACGCTACCACATGCATGAATAACAGATTGTTTATGGAGTATAGAAGGTTCGGTGAATACGCAAATTAAATAAGAGCTCTCGTGCGGGTGGTACCGGTGCGGGTGGGAACTCTGCAGAGACTCTGCTCCAGTGATCCCTTCCCCATTGAGGGGGTAAGGGGGAGCAGAGACGGGGGCTCTTTTATTAAACAGTATATATTTTGCAACGTTACAAAAGTTAAAAAGCTGTCTTTTATTGAAAATTCATAAATTCGTCATTTTCAGACAGAAAATGGCGAATGAAACAAAATCGAAGGGGAAAAAACAATTTTGGCAAGGCGATTCATCGCAGTTTGTTGCAAATACGCTACCACATGCATGAATAACAGATTGTTTGTGGAGTATAGAAGGTTCGGTGAATACGCAAATTAAATAAGAGCTCTCGTGCGGGTGGTACCGGTGCGGGTGGGAACTCTGCAGAGACTCTGCTCCAGTGATCCCTTCCCCATTGAGGGGGTAAGGGGGAGCAGAGACGGGGGCTCTTTTATTAAACAGTATATATTTTGCAACGTTACAAAAGTTAAAAAGCTGTCTTTTATTGAAAATTCATAAATTCGTCATTTTCAGACAGAAAATGGCGAATGAAACAAAATCGAAGGGGAAAAAAACAATTTTGGCAAGGCGATTCATCGCAGTTTGTTGCAAATACGCTACCACATGCATGAATAACAGATTGTTTGTGGAGTATAGAAGGTTCGGTGAATACGCAAATTAAATAAGAGCTCTCGTGCGGGTGGTACCGGTGCGGGTGGGAACTCTGCAGAGACTCTGCTCCAGTGATCCCTTCCCCATTGAGGGGGTAAGGGGGAGCAGAGACGGGGGCTCTTTTATTAAACAGTATATATTTTGCAACGTTACAAAAGTTAAAAAGCTGTCTTTTATTGAAAATTCATAAATTCGTCATTTTCAGACAGAAAATGGCGAATCAAACAAAATCGAAGGGGAAAAAACAATTTTGGCAAGGCGATTCTGCGCAGTTTGTTGCAAATACGCTACCACATGCATGAATAACAGATTGTTTGTGGAGTATAGAAGGTTCGGTGAATACGCAAATTAAATAAGAGCTCTCGTGCGGGTGGTACCGGTGCGGGTGGGAACTCTGCAGAGACTCTGCTCCAGTGATCCCTTCCCCATTGAGGGGGTAAGGGGGAGCAGAGACGGGGGCTCTTTTATTAAACAGTATATATTTTGCAACGTTACAAAAGTTAAAAAGCTGTCTTTTATTGAAAATTCATAAATTCGTCATTTTCAGACAGAAAATGGCGAATGAAACAAAATCGAAGGGGAAAAAACAATTTTGGCAAGGCGATTCATCGCAGTTTGTTGCAAATACGCTACCACATGCATGAATAACAGATTGTTTGTGGAGTATAGAAGGTTCGGTGAATACGCAAATTAAATAAGAGCTCTCGTGCGGGTGGTACCGGTGCGGGTGGGAACTCTGCAGAGACTCTGCTCCAGTGATCCCTTCCCCATTGAGGGGGTAAGGGGGAGCAGAGACTAGGGCTCTTTTATTAAACAGTATATATTTTGCAACATTACAAAAGTTAAAAAGCTGTCTTTATTGAAAATTCATAAATTCGTCATTTTCAGAGAGAAAATGGCGAATTAAACAAAATCGAAGGCGAAAAAACAATTTTCGCAAGGCGATTCATCGCAGTTTGTTGCAAATACGCTACCACATGCATGAATAACAGATTGTTTGTGGAGTATAGAAGGTTCGGTGAATACGCAAATTAAATAAGAGCTCTCGTGCGGGTGGTACCGGTGCGGGTGGGAACTCTGCAGAGACTCTGCTCCAGTGATCCCTTCCCCATTGAGGGGGTAAGGGGGAGCAGAGACGGGGGCTCTTTTATTAAACAGTATATATTTTGCAACATTACAAAAGTTAAAAAGCTGTCTTTTATTGAAAATTCATAAATTCGTCATTTTCAGACAGAAAATGGCGAATCAAACAAAATCGAAGGGGAAAAAACAATTTTGGCAAGGCGATTCTGCGCAGTTTGTTGCAAATACGCTACCACATGCATGAATAACAGATTGTTTGTGGAGTATAGAAGGTTCGGTGAATACGCAAATTAAATAAGAGCTCTCGTGCGGGTGGTACCGGTGCGGGTGGGAACTCTGCAGAGACTCTGCTCCAGTGATCCCTTCCCCATTGAGGGGGTAAGGGGGAGCAGAGACTAGGGCTCTTTTATTAAACAGTATATATTTTGCAACATTACAAAAGTTAAAGAGCTGTCTTTTATTGAAAATTCATAAATTCGTCATTTTCAGAGAGAAAATGGCGAATTAAACAAAATCGAAGGGGAAAAAACAATTTTGGCACGGCGATTCATCGCAGTTTGTTGCAAATACGCTACCACATGCATGAATAACAGATTGTTTATGGAGTATAGAAGGTTCGGTGAATACGCAAATTAAATAAGAGCTCTCGTGCGGGTGGTACCGGTGCGGGTGGGGACTCTGCAGAGACTCTGCTCCAGTGATCCCTTCCCCATTGAGGGGGTAAGGGGGAGCAGAGACGGGGGCTCTTTTATTAAACAGTATATATTTTGCAACGTTACAAAAGTTAAAAAGCTGTCTTTTATTGAAAATTCATAAATTCGTCATTTTCAGACAGAAAATGGCGAATCAAACAAAATCGAAGGGGAAAAAACAATTTTGGCAAGGCGATTCTGCGCAGTTTGTTGCAAATACGCTACCACATGCATGAATAACAGATTGTTTGTGGAGTATAGAAGGTTCGGTGAATACGCAAATTAAATAAGAGCTCTCGTGCGGGTGGTACCGGTGCGGGTGGGAACTCTGCAGAGACTCTGCTCCAGTGATCCCTTCCCCATTGAGGGGGTAAGGGGGAGCAGAGACTAGGGCTCTTTTATTAAACAGTATATATTTTGCAACATTACAAAAGTTAAAAAAGCTGTCTTTTATTGAAATAATTCATAAATTCGTCATTTTCAGAGAGAAAATGGCGAATCAAACAAAATCGAAGGGGAAAAAAAACAAACATGGCTGCAGGCTGCTCAAAAGAGAAGAGACCTCCGTGGCTTCGTCGTTTGTCCTTCTCGCAGCTCAACTCCACGTTTAAATAAGAGCTCGTGCGGGTGGTACCGGTGCGACTGTGGCATACAATGCGAGTCGGGATAACGTAGTTCCCTTCCCCATTGAGGGGTAAGGGGGCAGAGACATAACATTTTATTAAACCTATATATTACGTATTACAAAAGTTAAAAATTGCTTCTTTTATTGAAAATTCATAAATTCGTCATTTTCTAAAGAAAATGGCGAATGAAACAAAATCGAAGGGGAAAAAACAATTTTGGCAAGGCGATTCATCGCAGTTTGTTGCAAATACGCTACCACATGCATGAATAACAGATTGTTTGTGGAGTATAGAAGGTTCGGTGAATACGCAAATTAAATAAGAGCTCTCGTGCGGGTGGTACCGGTGCGGGTGGGAACTCTGCAGAGACTCTGCTCCAGTGATCCCTTCCCCATTGAGGGGGTAAGGGGAGCAGAGACGGGGGCTCTTTTATTAAACAGTATATATTTTGCAACATTACAAAAGTTAAAAAGCTGTCTTTTATTGAAAATTCATAAATTCGTCATTTTCAGAGAGAAAATGGCGAATCAAACAAAATCGAAGGGGAAAAAACAATTTTGGCAAGGCGATTCATCGCAGTTTGTTGCAAATACGCTACCACATGCATGAATAACAGATTGTTTGTGGAGTATAGAAGGTTCGGTGCGGGTGGTACCGGTGCGGGTGGGAACTCTGCAGAGACTCTGCTCCAGTGATCCCTTCCCCATTGAGGGGGTAAGGGGGAGCAGAGACGGGGGCTCTTTTATTAAACAGTATATATTTTGCAACATTACAAAAGTTAAAAAGCTGTCTTTTATTGAAAATTCATAAATTCGTCATTTTCAGACAGAAAATGGCGAATCAAACAAAATCGAAGGGGAAAAAACAATTTTGGCACGGCGATTCTGCGCAGTTTGTTGCATAATGGCACAAATACGCTACCACATGCATGAATAACAGATTGTTTGTGGAGTATGGAAGGTTCGGTGAATACGCAAATAAAATAAGAGCTCTCGTGCGGGTGGTACCGGTGCGGTTGGGAACTCTGCAGAGACTCTGCTCCAGTGATCCCTTCCCCATTGAGGGGGTAGAGGGGAACAGAGACGGGGGCTCTTTTATTAAACAGTATATATTTTGCAACGTTACAAAAGTTAAAAAGCTGTCTTTTATTGAAAATTCATAAATTCGTCATTTTCAGACAGAAAATGGCGAATCAAACAAAATCGAAGGGGAAAAAACAATTTTGGCAAGGCGATTCTGCGCAGTTTGTTGCAAATACGCTACCACATGCATGAATAACAGATTGTTTGTGGAGTATAGAAGGTTCGGTGAATACGCAAATTAAATAAGAGCTCTCGTGCGGGTGGTACCGGTGCGGGTGGGAACTCTGCAGAGACTCTGCTCCAGTGATCCCTTCCCCATTGAGGGGGTAAGGGGGAGCAGAGACGGGGGCTCTTTTATTAAACAGTATATATTTTGCAACGTTACAAAAGTTAAAAAGCTGTCTTTTATTGAAAATTCATAAATTCGTCATTTTCAGACAGAAAATGGCGAATCAAACAAAATCGAAGGGGAAAAAACAATTTTGGCAAGGCGATTCTGCGCAGTTTGTTGCAAATACGCTACCACATGCATGAATAACAGATTGTTTGTGGAGTATAGAAGGTTCGGTGAATACGCAAATTAAATAAGAGCTCTCGTGCGGTGGTACCGGTGCGGGTGGGAACTCTGCAGAGACTCTGCTCCAGTGATCCCTTCCCCATTGAGGGGGTAAGGGGGAGCAGAGACGGGGGCTCTTTTATTAAACAGTATATATTTTGCAACGTTACAAAAGTTAAAAAGCTGTCTTTTATTGAAAATTCATAAATTCGTCATTTTCAGACAGAAAATGGCGAATCAAACAAAATCGAAGGGGAAAAAACAATTTTGGCACGGCGATTCTGCGCAGTTTGTTGCAAAATGGCACAAATACGCTACCACATGCATGAATAACAGATTGTTTGTGGAGTATAGAAGGTTCGGTGAATACGCAAATTAAATAAGAGCTCTCGTGCGGGTGGTACCGGTGCGGGTGGGAACTCTGCAGAGACTCTGCTGCAGTGATCCCTTCCCCATTGAGGGGGTAGAGGGGAGCAGAGACGGGGGCTCTTTTATTAAACAGTATATATTTTGCAACGTTACAAAAGTTAAAAAGCTGTCTTTATTGAAAATTCATAAATTCGACATTTTCAGACAGAAAATGGCGAATTAAACAAAATCGAAGGGGAAAAAACAATTTTGGCACGGCGATTCTGAGCAGTTTGTTGCAAATACGCTACCACATGCATGAATAACAGATTGTTTGTGGAGTATGGAAGGTTCGGTGAATACGCAAATTAAATAAGAGCTCTCGTGCCGGTGGTACCGGTGCGGGTGGGAACTCTGCAGAGACTCTGCTCCAGTGATCCCTTCCCCATTGAGGGGGTAAGGGGCAGCAGAGATGAGGGCTCTTTTATTAAACAGTATATATTTTGCAACGTTACAAAAGTTAAAAAGCTGTCTTTTATTGAAAGTTCATAAATTCGTGATTTTCAGACAGAAAATGGCGAATCAAACAAAATCGAAGGGGAAAAAACAATTTTGGCAAGGCGATTCTGCGCAGTTTGTTGCAAATACGCTACCACATGCATGAATAACAGATTGTTTGTGGAGTATGGAAGGTTCGGTGAATACGCAAATTAAATAAGAGCTCTCGTGCCGGTGGTACCGGTGCGGGTGGGAACTCTGCAGAGACTCTGCTGCAGTGATCCCTTCCCCATTGAGGGGGTAGAGGGGAACAGAGACGGGGGCTCTTTTATTAAACAGTATATATTTTGCAACGTTACAAAAGTTAAAAAGCTGTCTTTATTGAAAATTCATAAATTCGTCATTTTCAGAGAGAAAATGGCGAATCAAACAAAATCGAAGGGGAAAAAACAATTTTGGCAAGGCGATTCTGCGCAGTTTGTTGCAAATACGCTACCACATGCATGAATAACAGATTGTTTGTGGAGTATAGAAGGTTCGGTGAATACGCAAATTAATTAAGAGCTCTCGCGCGGGTGGTACCGGTGCGGGTGGGAACTCTGCAGAAACTCTACTCCAGTGATCCCTTCCCCATTGAGGGGGTAAGGGGGAGCAGAGACGGGGGCTCTTTTATTAAACAGTATATATTTTGCAACGTTACAAAAGTTAAAAAGCTGTCTTTATTGAAAATTCATAAATTCGACATTTTCAGACAGAAAATGGCGAATCAAACAAAATCGAAGGGGAAAAAACAATTTTGGCAAGGCGATTCTGCGCAGTTTGTTGCAAATACGCTACCACATGCATGAATAACAGATTGTTTGTGGAGTATGGAAGGTTCGGTGAATACGCAAATTAAATAAGAGCTCTCGTGCCGGTGGTACCGGTGCGGGTGGGAACTCTGCAGAGACTCTGCTGCAGTGATCCCTTCCCCATTGAAGGGGTAGAGGTGAGCAGAGATGAGGGCTCTTTTATTAAACAGTATATATTTTGCAACGTTACAAAAGTTAAAAAGCTGTCTTTATTGAAAATTCATAAATTCGTCATTTTCAGACAGAAAATGGCGAATTGAACAAAATCGAAGGGGGAAAAACAATTTTGGCACGGCGATTCTGCGCAGTTTGTTGCAAAATGGCACAAATACGCTACCACATGCATGAATAACAGATTGTTTGTGGAGTATAGAAGGTTCGGTGAAGACGCAAGTTAAATAAGAGCTCTCGTGCGAGTGGTACCGGTGCGGGTGGGAACTCTGCAGAGACTCTGCTGCAGTGATCCCTTCCCCATTGAGGGGGTAGGGGGGAGCAGAGACGGGGTCTCATTTATTAAACAGTATATATTTTGCAACGTTACAAAAGTTAAAAAGCTGTCTTTATTGAAAATTCATAAATTCGTCATTTTCAGACAGAAAATGGCGAATTAAACAAAATCGAAGGGGAAAAAACAATTTTGGCAAGGCGATTCTGCGCAGTTTGTTGCAAATACGCTACCACATGCATGAATAACAGATTGTTTGTGGAGTATGGAAGGTTCGGTGAATACGCAAATTAAATAAGAGCTCTCGTGCGGGTGGTACCGGTGCGGTTGGGAACTCTGCAGAGACTCTGCTCCAGTGATCCCTTCCCCATTGAGGGGGTAAGGGGAGCAGAGACGGGGGCTCTTTTATTAAACAGTATATATTTTGCAACGTTACAAAAGTTAAAAAGCTGTCTTTTATTGAAAATTCATAAATTCGTCATTTTCAGACAGAAAATGGCGAATCAAACAAAATCGAAGGGGAAAAAACAATTTTGGCAAGGCGATTCTGCGCAGTTTGTTGCAAATACGCTACCACATGCATGAATAACAGATTGTTTGTGGAGTATAGAAGGTTCGGTGAATACGCAAATTAAATAAGAGCTCTCGTGCGGGTGGGAACTCTGCAGAGACTCTGCTCCTGTGATCCCTTCCCCATTGAGGGGGTAAGGGGGACCAGAGACGGGGGCTCTTTTATTAAACAGTATATATTTTGCAACGTTACAAAAGTTAAAAAGCTGTCTTTTATTGAAAATTCATAAATTCGTCATTTTCAGACAGAAAATGGCGAATGAAACAAAATCGAAGGGGAAAAAACAATTTTGCAAGGCGATTCATCGCAGTTTGTTGCAAATACGCTACCACATGCATGAATAACAGATTGTTTGTGGAGTATAGAAGGTTCGGTGAATACGCAAATTAAATAAGAGCTCTCGTGCGGGTGGTACCGGTGCGGGTGGGAACTCTGCAGAGACTCTGCTCCAGTGATCCCTTCCCCATTGAGGGGGTAAGGGGGAGCAGAGACGGGGGCTCTTTTATTAAACAGTATATATTTTGCAACATTACAAAAGTTAAAAAGCTGTCTTTTATTGAAAATTCATAAATTCGTCATTTTCAGACAGAAAATGGCGAATGAAACAAAATCGAAGGGGAAAAAACAATTTTGGCAAGGCGATTCTGCGCAGTTTGTTGCAAATACGCTACCACATGCATGAATAACAGATTGTTTGTGGAGTATAGAAGGTTCGGTGAATACGCAAATTAAATAAGAGCTCTCGTGCGGGTGGTACCGGTGCGGGTGGGAACTCTGCAGAGACTCTGCTCCAGTGATCCCTTCCCCATTGAGGGGGTAAGGGGGAGCAGAGACGGGGGCTCTTTTATTAAACAGTATATATTTTGCAACGTTACAAAAGTTAAAAAGCTGTCTTTTATTGAAAATTCATAAATTCGTCATTTTCAGACAGAAAATGGCGAATGAAACAAAATCGAAGGGGAAAAAACAATTTTGGCAAGGCGATTCATCGCAGTTTGTTGCAAATACGCTACCACATGCATGAATAACAGATTGTTTGGAGTATAGAAGGTTCGGTGAATACGCAAATTAAATAAGAGCTCTCGTGCGGGTGGTACCGGTGCGGGTGGGAACTCTGCAGAGACTCTGCTCCAGTGATCCCTTCCCCATTGAGGGGGTAAGGGGGAGCAGAGACGGGGGCTCTTTTATTAAACAGTATATATTTTGCAACGTTACAAAAGTTAAAAAGCTGTCTTTTATTGAAAATTCATAAATTCGTCATTTTCAGACAGAAAATGGCGAATGAAACAAAATCGAAGGGGAAAAAACAATTTTGGCAAGGCGATTCATCGCAGTTTGTTGCAAATACGCTACCACATGCATGAATAACAGATTGTTTGTGGAGTATAGAAGGTTCGGTGAATACGCAAATTAAATAAGAGCTCTCGTGCGGGTGGTACCGGTGCGGGTGGGAACTCTGCAGAGACTCTGCTCCAGTGATCCCTTCCCCATTGAGGGGGTAAGGGGGAGCAGAGACGGGGGCTCTTTTATTAAACAGTATATATTTTGCAACATTACAAAAGTTAAAAAGCTGTCTTTTATTGAAAATTCATAAATTCGTCATTTTCAGACAGAAAATGGCGAATGAAACAAAATCGAAGGGGAAAAAAACAATTTTGGCAAGGCGATTCATCGCAGTTTGTTGCAAATACGCTACCACATGCATGAATAACAGATTGTTTGTGGAGTATAGAAGGTTCGGTGAATACGCAAATTAAATAAGAGCTCTCGTGCGGGTGGTACCGGTGCGGGTGGGAACTCTGCAGAGACTCTGCTCCAGTGATCCCTTCCCCATTGAGGGGGTAAGGGGGAGCAGAGACGGGGGCTCTTTTATTAAACAGTATATATTTTGCAACATTACAAAAGTTAAAAAGCTGTCTTTTATTGAAAATTCATAAATTCGTCATTTTCAGACAGAAAATGGCGAATCAAACAAAATCGAAGGGGAAAAAACAATTTTGGCAAGGCGATTCTGCGCAGTTTGTTGCAAATACGCTACCACATGCATGAATAACAGATTGTTTGTGGAGTATAGAAGGTTCGGTGAATACGCAAATTAAATAAGAGCTCTCGTGCGGGTGGTACCGGTGCGGGTGGGAACTCTGCAGAGACTCTGCTCCAGTGATCCCTTCCCCATTGAGGGGGTAAGGGGGAGCAGAGACTAGGGCTCTTTTATTAAACAGTATATATTTTGCAACATTACAAAAGTTAAAAAGCTGTCTTTTATTGAAAATTCATAAATTCGTCATTTTCAGACAGAAAATGGCGAATGAAACAAAATCGAAAGGGGAAAAAACAATTTTGGCAAGGCGATTCATCGCAGTTTGTTGCATATACGCTACCACATGCATGAATAACAGATTGTTTCTGGAGTATAGAAGGTTCGGTGAATACGCAAATTAAATAAGAGCTCTCGTGCGGGTGGTACCGGTGCGGGTGGGAACTCTGCAGAGACTCTGCTCCAGTGATCCCTTCCCCATTGAGGGGGTAAGGGGGAGCAGAGACTAGGGCTCTTTTATTAAACAGTATATATTTTGCAACATTACAAAAGTTAAAAAGCTGTCTTTTATTGAAAATTCATAAATTCGTCATTTTCAGACAGAAAATGGCGAATGAAACAAAATCGAAGGGGAAAAAACAATTTTGGCAAGGCGATTCATCGCAGTTTGTTGCAAATACGCTACCACATGCATGAATAACAGATTGTTTGTGGAGTATAGAAGGTTCGGTGAATACGCAAATTAAATAAGAGCTCTCGTGCGGGTGGTACCGGTGCGGGTGGGAACTCTGCAGAGACTCTGCTCCAGTGATCCCTTCCCCATTGAGGGGGTAAGGGGGAGCAGAGACGGGGGCTCTTTTATTAAACAGTATATATTTTGCAACATTACAAAAGTTAAAAAGCTGTCTTTTATTGAAAATTCATAAATTCGTCATTTTCAGACAGAAAATGGCGAATCAAACAAAATCGAAGGGGAAAAAACAATTTTGGCAAGGCGATTCTGCGCAGTTTGTTGCAAATACGCTACCACATGCACGAATAACAGATTGTTTGTGGAGTATAGAAGGTTCGGTGAATACGCAAATTAAGTAAGAGCTCTCGTGCGGGTGGTACCGGTGCGGGTGGGAACTCTGCAGAGACTCTGCTCCAGTGATCCCTTCCCCATTGAGGGGGTAAGGGGGAGCAGAGACTAGGGCTCTTTTATTAAACAGTATATATTTTGCAACATTACAAAAGTTAAAAAGCTGTCTTTATTGAAAATTCATAAATTCGTCATTTTCAGAGAGAAAATGGCGAATTAAACAAAATCGAAGGCGAAAAAACAATTTTGGCAAGGCGATTCATCGCAGTTTGTTGCAAATACGCTACCACATGCATGAATAACAGATTGTTTGTGGAGTATAGAAGGTTCGGTGAATACGCAAATTAAATAAGAGCTCTCGTGCGGGTGGTACCGGTGCGGGTGGGAACTCTGCAGAGACTCTGCTCCAGTGATCCCTTCCCCATTGAGGGGGTAAGGGGGAGCAGAGACGGGGGCTCTTTTATTAAACAGTATATATTTTGCAACATTACAAAAGTTAAAAAGCTGTCTTTTATTGAAAATTCATAAATTCGTCATTTTCAGACAGAAAATGGCGAATCAAACAAAATCGAAGGGGAAAAAACAATTTTGGCAAGGCGATTCTGCGCAGTTTGTTGCAAATACGCTACCACATGCATGAATAACAGATTGTTTGTGGAGTATAGAAGGTTCGGTGAATACGCAAATTAAATAAGAGCTCTCGTGCGGGTGGTACCGGTGCGGGTGGGAACTCTGCAGAGACTCTGCTCCAGTGATCCCTTCCCCATTGAGGGGGTAAGGGGGAGCAGAGACGGGGGCTCTTTTATTAAACAGTATATATTTTGCAACATTACAAAAGTTAAAAAGCTGTCTTTTATTGAAAATTCATAAATTCGTCATTTTCAGACAGAAAATGGCGAATCAAACAAAATCGAAGGGGAAAAAAACAATTTTGGCAAGGCGATTCTGCGCAGTTTGTTGCAAATACGCTACCACATGCATGAATAACAGATTGTTTGTGGAGTATAGAAGGTTCGGTGAATACGCAAATTAAATAAGAGCTCTCGTGCGGGTGGTACCGGTGCGGGTGGGAACTCTGCAGAGACTCTGCTCCAGTGATCCCTTCCCCATTGAGGGGGTAAGGGGGAGCAGAGACGGGGGCTCTTTTATTAAACAGTATATATTTTGCAACGTTACAAAAGTTAAAAAGCTGTCTTTTATTGAAAATTCATAAATTCGTCATTTTCAGACAGAAAATGGCGAATGAAACAAAATCGAAGGGGAAAAAACAATTTTGGCAAGGCGATTCATCGCAGTTTGTTGCAAATACGCTACCACATGCATGAATAACAGATTGTTTGTGGAGTATAGAAGGTTCGGTGAATACGCAAATTAAATAAGAGCTCTCGTGCGGGTGGTACCGGTGCGGTGGGAACTCTGCAGAGACTCTGCTCCAGTGATCCCTTCCCCATTGAGGGGGTAAGGGGGAGCAGAGACGGGGGCTCTTTTATTAAACAGTATATATTTTGCAACATTACAAAAGTTAAAAAGCTGTCTTTTATTGAAAATTCATAAATTCGTCATTTTCAGACAGAAAATGGCGAATGAAACAAAATCGAAGGGGAAAAAACAATTTTGGCAAGGCGATTCATCGCAGTTTGTTGCAAATACGCTACCACATGCATGAATAACAGATTGTTTGTGTGGAGTATAGAAGGTTCGGTGAATACGCAAATTAAATAAGAGCTCTCGTGCGGGTGGTACCGGTGCGGGTGGGAACTCTGCAGAGACTCTGCTCCAGTGATCCCTTCCCCATTGAGGGGGTAAGGGGGAGCAGAGACGGGGCTCTTTTATTAAACAGTATATATTTTGCAACATTACAAAAGTTAAAAAGCTGTCTTTTATTGAAAATTCATAAATTCGTCATTTTCAGACAGAAAATGGCGAATGAAACAAAATCGAAGGGGAAAAAACAATTTTGGCAAGGCGATTCATCGCAGTTTGTTGCAAATACGCTACCACATGCATGAATAACAGATTGTTTGTGGAGTATAGAAGGTTCGGTGAATACGCAAATTAAATAAGAGCTCTCGTGCGGGTGGTACCGGTGCGGGTGGGAACTCTGCAGAGACTCTGCTCCAGTGATCCCTTCCCCATTGAGGGGGTAAGGGGGAGCAGAGACTGGGGCTCTTTTATTAAACAGTATATATTTTGCAACATTACAAAAGTTAAAAAGCTGTCTTTTATTGAAAATTCATAAATTCGTCATTTTCAGACAGAAAATGGCGAATGAAACAAAATCGAAGGGGAAAAAACAATTTTGGCAAGGCGATTCATCGCAGTTTGTTGCAAATACGCTACCACATGCATGAATAACAGATTGTTTGTGGAGTATAGAAGGTTCGGTGAATACGCAAATTAAATAAGAGCTCTCGTGCGGGTGGTACCGGTGCGGGTGGGAACTCTGCAGAGACTCTGCTCCAGTGATCCCTTCCCCATTGAGGGGGTAAGGGGGAGCAGAGACGGGGGCTCTTTTATTAAACAGTATATATTTTGCAACATTACAAAAGTTAAAAAGCTGTCTTTTATTGAAAATTCATAAATTCGTCATTTTCAGACAGAAAATGGCGAATCAAACAAAATCGAAGGGGAAAAAAAACAATTTTGGCAAGGCGATTCTGCGCAGTTTGTTGCAAATACGCTACCACATGCATGAATAACAGATTGTTTGTGGAGTATAGAAGGTTCGGTGAATACGCAAATTAAATAAGAGCTCTCGTGCGGGTGGTACCGGTGCGGGTGGGAACTCTGCAGAGACTCTGCTCCAGTGATCCCTTCCCCATTGAGGGGGTAAGGGGGAGCAGAGACGGGGGCTCTTTTATTAAACAGTATATATTTTGCAACATTACAAAAGTTAAAAAGCTGTCTTTTATTGAAAATTCATAAATTCGTCATTTTCAGACAGAAAATGGCGAATGAAACAAAATCGAAGGGGAAAAAAACAATTTTGGCAAGGCGATTCATCGCAGTTTGTTGCAAATACGCTACCACATGCATGAATAACAGATTGTTTGTGGAGTATAGAAGGTTCGGTGAATACGCAAATTAAATAAGAGCTCTCGTGCGGGTGGTACCGGTGCGGGTGGGAACTCTGCAGAGACTCTGCTCCAGTGATCCCTTCCCCATTGAGGGGGTAAGGGGGAGCAGAGACGGGGGCTCTTTTATTAAACAGTATATATTTTGCAACATTACAAAAGTTAAAAAGCTGTCTTTTATTGAAAATTCATAAATTCGTCATTTTCAGACAGAAAATGGCGAATCAAACAAAATCGAAGGGGAAAAAACAATTTTGGCAAGGCGATTCTGCGCAGTTTGTTGCAAATACGCTACCACATGCATGAATAACAGATTGTTTGTGGAGTATAGAAGGTTCGGTGAATACGCAAATTAAATAAGAGCTCTCGTGCGGGTGGTACCGGTGCGGGTGGGAACTCTGCAGAGACTCTGCTCCAGTGATCCCTTCCCCATTGAGGGGGTAAGGGGGAGCAGAGACTAGGGCTCTTTTATTAAACAGTATATATTTTGCAACATTACAAAAGTTAAAAAGCTGTCTTTTATTGAAAATTCATAAATTCGTCATTTTCAGACAGAAAATGGCGAATGAAACAAAATCGAAGGGGAAAAAACAATTTTGGCAAGGCGATTCATCGCAGTTTGTTGCAAATACGCTACCACATGCATGAATAACAGATTGTTTGTGGAGTATAGAAGGTTCGGTGAATACGCAAATTAAATAAGAGCTCTCGTGCGGGTGGTACCGGTGCGGGTGGGAACTCTGCAGAGACTCTGCTCCAGTGATCCCTTCCCCATTGAGGGGGTAAGGGGGAGCAGAGACGGGGGCTCTTTTATTAAACAGTATATATTTTGCAACATTACAAAAGTTAAAAAGCTGTCTTTTATTGAAAATTCATAAATTCGTCATTTTCAGACAGAAAATGGCGAATCAAACAAAATCGAAGGGGAAAAAAACAATTTTGCAAGGCGATTCTGCGCAGTTTGTTGCAAATACGCTACCACATGCATGAATAACAGATTGTTTGTGGAGTATAGAAGGTTCGGTGAATACGCAAATTAAATAAGAGCTCTCGTGCGGGTGGTACCGGTGCGGGTGGGAACTCTGCAGAGACTCTGCTCCAGTGATCCCTTCCCCATTGAGGGGGTAAGGGGGAGCAGAGACGGGGGCTCTTTTATTAAACAGTATATATTTTGCAACATTACAAAAGTTAAAAAGCTGTCTTTATTGAAAATTCATAAATTCGTCATTTTCAGAGAGAAAATGGCGAATGAAACAAAATCGAAGGGGAAAAAACAATTTTGGCAAGGCGATTCATCGCAGTTTGTTGCAAATACGCTACCACATGCATGAATAACAGATTGTTTGTGGAGTATAGAAGGTTCGGTGAATACGCAAATTAAATAAGAGCTCTCGTGCGGGTGGTACCGGTGCGGGTGGGAACTCTGCAGAGACTCTGCTCCAGTGATCCCTTCCCCATTGAGGGGGTAAGGGGGAGCAGAGACGGGGGCTCTTTTATTAAACAGTATATATTTTGCAACATTACAAAAGTTAAAAAGCTGTCTTTTATTGAAAATTCATAAATTCGTCATTTTCAGACAGAAAATGGCGAATCAAACAAAATCGAAGGGGAAAAAAACAATTTTGGCAAGGCGATTCTGCGCAGTTTGTTGCAAATACGCTACCACATGCATGAATAACAGATTGTTTGTGGAGTATAGAAGGTTCGGTGAATACGCAAATTAAATAAGAGCTCTCGTGCGGGTGGTACCGGTGCGGGTGGGAACTCTGCAGAGACTCTGCTCCCAGTGCGGGGGGTAAGGGGGAGCAGAGGACGGGGCTCTTTTATTAAACAGTATATAATTTTGCAAACATTACAAAAGTTAAAAAGCTTCTTTTATTGAAAATTCGGACAGAAAATGGCGAATCAAAAAAATCGAGGGGAAAAAACAATTTCGGCAAGGCGATTCTGCGCAGTTTGTTGCAAATACGCTACCACATGCATGAGTGGAGTATAGTTCGGGTTGAATACGCAAATTAAATAAGAGCTCTCGTGCGGGTGGTACCGGTGGCGTGCGGGAACTCTGCAGAGACTCTGATCCCTTCCCCATTGAGGGGGTTAAGGGGAGCAGAGACTAGGCTCTTTTATAAACAGTACATTACCAGAAATTTGGGACATTTTGCGCCACGTTCGTAGCCATGGTTACTCCCATGATAATAATAATACAGTAAATATTTTTGCGAAAATGCAAACGGCTGCTAAGAACTAAGATCGCCTCTGCTTTCAAAGTAAACAAACATGGCTGCAGGCTGCTCAAAAAAGAGACCTCCGTGGCTTCGTCGTTTGTGCCTTCTCGCAGCTCAACTCCACGTTTAGACATAATGTTTGCTGATAGACGAAATCGGAGTTTCGACTGTGCATACAATCCGAGTCGGGATAAAACGTAGTTCGTTTATAACATGAGGCTGAAGCAGCCGCAGTAACATAACATTTCTGTTTCATTAACCTTTTACTGCTTAGGTATTCTATAAGGGGGAGCAAATTTGGCTTCTCAATTATCCTTGACAATAATCCAAAAACGTAGTGTCTAAAAATTGAACTCAAAACATGAAAAAAATAGTCCCAGCCTATGTTATTTCAAGAAAATGGCGAATAGACACGATGTAATTACATAGGGGGGGCCCAAATTGAAAGGGAAACAATTTGCATGTGCAAATAAAACTACGATTTGGTGTATTGCTCAAAACACACTGTAAAACCAAGAAAGTTTTAAAGGCTTTGTGGAGTATAGAAGGTTCGGTGAATACGCAAATTTACGAGTTATATCGTAGCAGTTCGAACCGGTGCGGGTGGGAACTCTAGCAGAGGACTCTGCTCCAGTGCCATCGTTCCGCAAGGGGGTAAGGGGGTATTTGGCAGATTTGTATCGCTCTTTTTTAGCAGTATTACTATGGCTTACATAACAGAATGAGTCAAAAAGCTGCGTAAAATTCATAAATTCGTCATTTTGGGAAAATACCGGCGAATGTCAAAATTTCGGTAAGCGAAAAAAACAATTTTTGGCAAGGCGATTTCGCTTACTTTGTTGCAGGAATACGAGCTCCGCAACCGAGAAGTCTAGATTGTTTAGTAGTATAAATTGGTGAATAAAATTAAAAGAGCTCTCGTGCGGGTGGTACTGTGCGGGTTGGGAACTCTGCAGAGATTCTGCTGCATACGATCCTTGGCCGTCATTGAGGCCTATAGGGGGCGCCCGCGCGACGGGGCCATCTTTTATTAAACATATAATATTTTGCAACAATTACAAAAGTTAAAAAGCTGTCTTTTATTGAAAAATTCATAAATTCGTCATTTTCAGAGAGAAAATGGCGAAATTAAACAAAATCGAAGGCGAAAAAACAATTTTGGCAAGGCGATTCATCGCAGTTTGTTGACAAATACGCTACCACATGCATGAAATAACAGATTGTTTGTGTGTATAGAAGGTTCGGTGAATACGCAAATTAAATAAGAGCTCTCGTGCGGGTGGTACCGGTGCGGTGGGAACTCTGCAGAGACTCTGCTCCAGTGATCCCTTCCCCATTGAGGGGGTAAGGGGGAGCAGAGACGGGGGCTCTTTTATTAAACAGTATATATTTTGCAACATTACAAAAGTTAAAAAGCTGTCTTTTATTGAAAATTCATAAATTCGTCATTTTCAGACAGAAAATGGCGAATCAAACAAAATCGAAGGGGAAAAAAACAATTTTGGCAAGGCGATTCATGCGCAGTTTGTTGCAAATACGCTACCACATGCATGAATAACAGATTGTTTGTGGAGTATAGAAGGTTCGGTGAATACGCAAATTAAATAAGAGCTCTCGTGCGGGTGGTACCGGTGCGGGTGGGAACTCTGCAGAGACTCTGCTCCAGTGATCCCTTCCCCATTGAGGGGGTAAGGGGGAGCAGAGACGGGGACTCTTTTATTAAACAGTATATATTTTGCAACATTACAAAAGTTAAAAAGCTGCCTTTTATTGAAAATTCATAAATTCGTCATTTTCAGACAGAAAATGGCGAACGAAAAACAATTTTGGCACGGCGATTCTGCGCAGCTTGTTGCAAATATGCATGAATAACAGATTGTTTGCGGAGTATAGAAGGTTCGGTGAATACGCAAATTAAATAAGAGCTCTCGTGCGGGTGGTACCGGTGCGGGTGGGAACTCTGCAGAGACTGTGCTCCCTTACCGTAGGGGGGAGCCGAGACGGGGGCTCTTTTATTAAACAGTATATATTTTGCAACATTACAAAAGTTAAAAAGCTGTCTTTATTGAAAATTCATAAATTCGTCATTTTCAGAGAGAAAATGGCGAATTAAACAAAATCGAAGGCGAAAAAACAATTTTGGCACGGCGATTCTGCGCTGTTTGTTGCAAATATGCATGAATAACAGATTGTTTGTGGAGTGTAGAAGGTTCGGTGAATACGCAAATTAAATAAGAGCTCTCGTGCGGGTGGTACCGGTGCGGTGGGAACTCTGCAGAGACTCTGCTCCAGTGATCCCTTCCCCATTGAGGGGGTAAGGGGGAGCAGAGACGGGGACTCTTTTATTAAACAGTATATATTTTGCAACATTACAAAAGTTAAAAAGCTGTCTTTTATTGAAAATTCATAAATTCGTCATTTTCAGACATAAAATGGCGAATCAAACAAAATCGAAGGGGAAAAAACAATTTTGGCAAGGCGATTCATCGCAGTTTGTTGCAAATACGCTACCACATGCATGAATAACAGATTGTTTGTGGAGTATAGAAGGTTCGGTGAATACGCAAATTAAATAAGAGCTCTCATGCCGGTGGTACCGGTGCGGGTGGGAACTCTGCAGAGACTCTGCTGCAGTATCCCTTCCCCATTGAGGGGGTAAGGGGGAGCAGAGACGCGAGCTCTTTTATTAAACCGTATATATTTTGCAACGTTACAACAGTTAAAAAGCTGTCTTTTATTGAAAATTCATAAATTCGTCATTTTCAGACAGAAAATGGCGAATCAAACAAAATCGAAGGGGAAAAAACGATTTTGCAAGGCGATTCTGCGCAGTTTGTTGCAAATACGCTACCACATGCATTAATAACAGATTGTTTGTGGAGTATAGAAGGTTCGGTGAATACGCAAATTAAATAAGAGCTCTCGTGCGGGTGGTACCGCTGCGGGTGGGAACTCTGCAGAGACTCTGCTCCAGTGATCCCTTCCCCATTGAGGGGGTAAGGGGGGAGCAGAGACGGGGGCTCTTTTATTAAACAGTATATATTTTGCAACGTTACAAAAGTTAAAAAGCTGTCTTTTGTTGAAAATTCATAAATTCGTCATTTTCAGACAGAAAATGGCGAATCAAACAAAATCGAAGGGGAAAAAACAATTTTGACAAGGCGATTCTGCGCAGTTTGTTGCAAATACGCTACCACATGCATGAATAAATAACAGATTGTTTGTGGAGTATAGAAGGTTCGGTGAATACGCAAATTAAATAAGAGCTCTCGTGCGGGTGGTACCGGTGCGGGTGGGAACTCTGCAGAGACTCTGCTGCAGTGATCCCTTCCCCATTGAGGGGGTAAGGGGGAGCAGAGACGGGGGCTCTTTTATTAAACAGTATATATTTTGCAACGTTACAAAAGTTAAAAAGCTGTCTTTTATTGAAAATTCATAAATTCGTCATTTTCAGACAGAAAATGGCGAATCAAACAAAATCGAAGGGGAAAAAACAATTTTGGCAAGGCGATTCATCGCAGTTTGTTGCAAATACGCTACCACATGCATGAATAACAGATTGTTTGTGGAGTATAGAAGGTTCGGTGAATACGCAAATTAAATAAGAGCTCTCGTGCGGGTGGTACCGGTGCGGGTGGGAACTCTGCAGAGACTCTGCTCCAGTGATCCCTTCCCCATTGAGGGGGTAAGGGGGAGCAGAGACGGGGGCTCTTTTATTAAACAGTATATATTTTGCAACGTTACAAAAGTTAAAAAGCTGTCTTTTATTGAAAATTCATAAATTCGTCATTTTCAGACAGAAAATGGCGAATCAAACAAAATCGAAGGGAAAAAACAATTTTGGCAAGGCGATTCTGCGCAGTTTGTTGCAAATACGCTACCACATGCATGAATAACAGATTGTTTGTGGAGTATAGAAGGTTCGGTGAATACGCAAATTAAATAAGAGCTCTCGTGCGGGTGGTACCGGTGCGGGTGGGAACTCTGCAGAGACTCTGCTCCAGTGATCCCTTCCCCATTGAGGGGGTAAGGGGGAGCAGAGACGGGGGCTCTTTTATTAAACAGTATATATTTTGCAACATTACAAAAGTTAAAAAGCTGTCTTTTATTGAAAATTCATAAATTCGTCATTTTCAGACAGAAAATGGCGAATCAAACAAAATCGAAGGGGAAAAAAACAATTTTGGCAAGGCGATTCTGCGCAGTTTGTTGCAAATACGCTACCACATGCATGAATAACAGATTGTTTGTGGAGTATAGAAGGTTCGGTGAATACGCAAATTAAATAAGAGCTCTCGTGCGGGTGGTACCGGTGCGGGTGGGAACTCTGCAGAGACTCTGCTCCAGTGATCCCTTCCCCATTGAGGGGGTAAGGGGGGAGCAGAGACGGGGGCTCTTTTATTAAACAGTATATATTTTGCAACGTTACAAAAGTTAAAAAGCTGTCTTTTGTTGAAAATTCATAAATTCGTCATTTTCAAACAGAAAATGGCGAATCAAACAAAATCGAAGGGGAAAAAACAATTTTGCAAGGCGATTCTGCGCAGTTTGTTGCAAATACGCTACCACATGCATGAATAACAGATTGGTTGTGGAGTATAGAAGGTTCGGTGAATACGCAAATTAAATAAGAGCTCTCGTGCGGGTGGTACCGGTGCGGGTGGGAACTCTGCAGAGACTCTGCTCCAGTGATCCCTTCCCCATTGAGGGGGTAAGGAGGAGCAGAGACGGGGGCTCTTTTATTAAACAGTATATATTTTGCAACATTACAAAAGTTAAAAAGCTGTCTTTATTGAAAATTCATAAATTCCTTATTTTCAGACAGAAAATGGCGAATTAAACAAAATGGAAGGGGAAAAAACAATTTTGGCAAGGCGATTCAGCGCAGTTTGTTGCGAAATTGCACAAATACGCTACCACATGCATGAATAACAGATTGTTTGTGGAGTATAGAAGGTTCGGTGAATACGCAAATTAAATAAGAGCTCGTGTGGGTGGTACCGGTGCGGGTGGGAACTCTGCAGAGACTCTGCTCCAGTGATCCCTTCCCCATTGAGGGGGTAAGGGGGAGCAGAGACGGGGGCTCTTTTATTAAACAGTATATATTTTGCAACATTACAAAAGTTAAAAAGCTGTCTTTATTGAAAGTTCATAAATTCGTTATTTTCAGACAGAAAATGGCGAATTAAACAAAATCGAAGGGAAAAAAACAATTTTGGCACGGCGATTCTGCGCAGTTTGTTGCGAAATGGCACAAATACGCTACCACATGCATGAATAACAGATTGTTTGTGGAGTATAGAAGGTTCGGTGAGTACCCAAATTAAATAAGAGCTCTCGTGCGGGTGGTACCGGTGCGGGTGGGAACTCTGCAGAGACTCTGCTCCAGTGATCCCTTCCCCATTGAGGGGGTAAGGGGGAGCAGAGACGGGGGCTCTTTTATTAAACAGTATATATTTTGCAACATTACAAAAGTTAAAAACTGTCTTTATTGAAAATTCATAAATTCGTCATTTTCAGACAGAAAATGGCGAATTAAACAAAATGGAAGGGGAAAAAACAATTTTGGCAAGGCGATTCAGCGCAGTTTGTTGCGAAATCGCACAAATACGCTACCACATGCATGAATAACAGATTGTTTGTGGAGTATAGAAGGTTCGGTGAGTACGCAAATTAAATAAGAGCTCTCGTGCGGGTGGTACCGGTGCGGGTGGGAACTCTGCAGAGACTTTGCTCCAGTGATCCCTTCCCCATTGAGGGGGTAAGGGGGAGCAGAGACGGGGGCTCTTTTATTAAACAGTATATATTTTGCAACATTGCAAAAGTTAAAAAGCTGTCTTTATTGAAAATTCATAAATTCGTCATTTTCAGACAGAAAGTGGCGAATTAAACAAAATCGAAGGGGAAAAATCAATTTTGGCACGGCGATTCTGCGCAGTTTGTCGCAAAATGGCACAAATACGCCACCACATGCATGAATAACAGATTGTTTGTGCAGTATAGAAGGTTCGGTGTGTACGCAAATTTAATAAGAGCTCTCGTGCGGGTGGTTCCGGTGCGGGTGGGAACTCTGCAGAGACTCTGCTCCAGTGATCCCTTCCCCATTGAGGAGGTAAGGGGGAGCAGAGACGGGGGTTCTTTTATTAAACAGTATATATTTTGCAACATTGCAAAAGTTAAAAAGCTGTCTTTATTGAAAATTCATAAATTCGTCATTTTCAGACAGAAAGTGGCGAATTAAACAAAATCGAAGGGGAAAAATCAATTTTGGCACGGCGATTCTGCGCAGTTTGTTGCAAAATGGCACAAATACGCCACCACATGCATGAATAACAGATTGTTTGTGCAGTATAGAAGGTTCGGTGTGTACGCAAATTTAATAAGAGCTCTCGTGCGGGTGGTACCGGTGCGGGTGGGAACTCTGCAGAGACTCTGCTCCAGTGATCCCTTCCCCATTGAGGGGGTAAGGGGGAGCAGAGACGGGGGCTCTTTTATTAAACAGTATATATTTTGCAACATTACAAAAGTTAAAAACTGTCTTTATTGAAAATTCATAAATTCGTCATTTTCAGACAGAAAATGGCGAATTAAACAAAATGGAAGGGGAAAAAACAATTTTGGCACGGCGATCCTGCGCAGTTTGTTGCAAATACGCTACCACATGCATGAATAACAGATTGTTTGTGGAGTATAGAAGGTTCGGTGAGTACGCAAATTAAATAAGAGCTCTCGTGCGGGTGGTACCGGTGCGGGTGGGAACTCTGCAGAGACTCTGCTCCAGTGATCCCTTCCCCATTGAGGGTGTAAGGCGGAGCAGAGACGCGCGCTCTTTTATTAAACAGTATATATTTTGCAACATTACAAAAGTTAAAAACTGTCTTTATTGAAAATTCATAAATTCGTCATTTTCAGACAGAAAATGGCGAATTAAACAAAATGGAAGGGGAAAAAACAATTTTGGCACGGCGATTCTGCGCAGTTTGTTGCGAAATCGCACAAATACGCTACCACATGCATGAATAACAGATTGTTTGTGGAGTATGGAAGGTTCGGTGAGTACGCAAATTAAATAAGAGCTCTCGTGCGGGTGGTACCGGTGCGGGTGGGAACTCTGCAGAGACTCTGCTCCAGTGATCCCTTCCCCATTGAGGGGTAAGGGGGAGCAGAGACGGGGGCTCTTTTATTAAACAGTATATATTTTGCAACATTACAAAAGTTAAAAAGCTGTCTTTATTGAAAATTCATAAATTCGTCATTTTAAGACAGAAAATGACGAATTAAACAAAATCGAAGGGGAAAAAACAATTTTGGCACGGCGATTCTGCGCAGTTTGTTGCAAATACGCTACCACATGCATGAATAACAGATTGTTTGTGGAGTATAGAAGGTTCGGTGAATACGCAAATTAAATAAGAGCTCTCGTGCGGGTGGTACCGGTGCGGGTGGGAACTCTGCAGAGACTCTGCTCCAGTGATCCCTTCCCCATTGAGGGGGTAAGGGGGAGCAGAGACGGGGGCTCTTTTATTAAACAGTATATATTTTGCAACATTACAAAAGTTAAAAAGCTGTCTTTTATTGAAAATTCATAAATTCGTCATTTTCAGACAGAAAATGGCGAATTAAACAAAATCGAAGGGGAAAAAACAATTTTGGCACGGCGATTCTGCGCAGTTTGTTGCGAAATGGCACAAATACGCTACCACATGCATGAATAACAGATTGTTTGTGGAGTATAGAAGGTTCGGTGAATACGCAAATTAAATAAGAGCTCTCGTGCGGGTGGTACCGGTGCGGGTGGGAACTCTGCAGAGACTCTGCTCCAGTGATCCCTTCCCCATTGAGGGGGTAAGGGGGAGCAGAGACGGGGGCTCTTTTATTAAACAGTATATATTTTGCAACATTACAAAAGTTAAAAAGCTGTCTTTTATTGAAAATTCATAAATTCGTTATTTTCAGACAGAAAATGGCGAATTAAACAAAATGGAAGGGGAAAAAACAATTTTGGCACGGCGATTCTGCGCAGTTTGTTGCGAAATCGCACAAATACGCTACCACATGCATGAATAACAGATTGTTTTTGGAGTATTGAAGGTTCGGTGAGTACGCAAATTAAATAAGAGCTCTCGTGCGGGTGGTACCGGTGCGGGTGGGAACTCTGCAGAGACTCTGCTCCAGTGATCCCTTCCCCATTGAGGGGGTAAGGGGGAGCAGAGACGGGGGCTCTTTTATTAAACAGTATATATTTTGCAACATTACAAAAGTTAAAAACTGTCTTTATTGAAAATTCATAAATTCGTCATTTTCAGACAGAAAATGGCGAATTAAACAAAATGGAAGGGGAAAAAACAATTTTGGCACGGCGATCCTGCGCAGTTTGTTGCGAAATCGCACAAATACGCTACCACATGCATGAATAACAGATTGTTTGTGGAGTATAGAAGGTTCGGTGAGTACGCAAATTAAATAAGAGCTCTCGTGCGGGTGGTACCGGTGCGGGTGGGAACTCTGCAGAGACTCTGCTCCAGTGATCCCTTCCCCATTGAGGGTGTAAGGGGGAGCAGAGACGGGGGCTCTTTTATTAAACCGTATATATTTTGCAACATTACAAAAGTTAAAAACTGTCTTTATTGAAAATTCATAAATTCGTCATTTTCAGCCAGAAAGTGGCGAATTAAACAAAATCGAAGGGGAAAAATCAATTTTGGCACGGCGATTCTGCGCAGTTTGTTGCAAAATGGCACAAATACGCCACCACATGCATGAATAACAGATTGTTTGTGCAGTATAGAAGGTTCGGTGTGTACGCAAATTTAATAAGAGCTCTCGTGCGGGTGGTTCCGGTGCGGGTGGGAACTCTGCAGAGACTCTGCTCCAGTGATCCCTTCCCCATTGAGGGGGTAAGGGGGAGCAGAGACGGGGGCTCTTTTATTAAACAGTATATATTTTGCAACATTACAAAAGTTAAAAACTGTCTTTATTGAAAATTCATGAATTCGTCTTTTTCAGACAGAAAATGGCGAATTAAACAAAATGGAAGGGGAAAAAACAATTTTGGCACGGCGATTCTGCGCAGTTTCTTGCAAAATGGCACAAATACGCTACCACATGCATGAATAACAGATTGTTTGTGCAGTATAGAAGGTTCGGTGTGTACGCAAATTTAATAAGAGCTCTCGTGCGGGTGGTACCGGTGCGGGTGGGAACTCTGCACAGACTCTGCTCCAGTGATCCCTTCCCCATTCAGGGGGTAAGGGGGAGCAGAGACGGAGGCTCTTTTATTAAACAGTATATATTTTGCAACATTACAAAAGTTAAAAACTGTCTTTATTGAAAATTCATAAATTCGTCAATTTCAGACAGAAAATGGCGAATTAAACAAAATCGAAGGGGAAAAAACAATTTTGGCAAGGCGATTCTGCGCAGTTTGTTGCCAAATACGCTACCACATGCATGAATAACAGATTGTTTTTGGAGTATAGAAGGTTCGGTGAGTACGCAAATTAAATAAGAGCTCTCGTGCGAGTGGTACCGGTGCGGGTGGGAACTCTGCAGAGACTCTGCTCCAGTGATCCCTTCCCCATTGAGGGTGTAAGGGGGAGCAGAGACGGGGGCTCTTTTATTAAACAGTATATATTTTGCAACATTACAAAAGTTAAAAAGCTGTCTTTTATTGAAAATTCATAAATTCGTCATTTTCAGACAGAAAATGGCGAATTAAACAAAATCGAAGGGGAAAAAACAATTTTGGCAAGGCGATTCTGCGCAGTTTGTTGCAAATAATACGCTACCACATGCATGAATAACAGATTGTTTGTGGAGTATAGAAGGTTCGGTGAATACGCAAATTAAATAAGAGCTCTCGTGCGGGTGGTACCGGTGCGGGTGGGAACTCTGCAGAGACTCTGCTCCAGTGATCCCTTCCCCATTGAGGGTGTAAGTCATTTCACAATATGAAATTGGAATCATATGTGAAATGAAGGATTCATATGTGAAATGAAGAATTTCATATGTGGAAAAGAAATTCACATATGAAATGCCGGTTTCATATGTGACCGGAATAATTTCACATATGATTTTTCTTTTCAATTCATATGTGAAAACATTTTTCACATATGAAATAAATAATTTCATATATGAATAAAGGATTTCATATGTGAAATGAAGGATTTCATATGTGGAAAAGAAATCTACATATGAAATGCCAGATTTCATATGTGACCTGAATAATTTCACATATGATTTTTCTTCAAATCATATGTGACCACATTTTTCACATATGAAATAAATAATTTCATATATGGAATGAAGGATTTCATATGTGGAAACGAAAATAATTTCACATATGATTTTTCTTCAATTCATAATGTGACAACATTTGTCACTGTCTTGACGGTTTTTGCATTAATGCTATTACCAAAACATTTCCTGTTTCAAGTTAGCAGAACAAGCTATGAAACACTAAAACTTAGGCGAAGGACAGCACGAAGGAAGTTTTAATATAGTTTGCCTGTTTTGAGCACATGGTTCGAGTGAAGTCAGTGGTCACACTGTCACAGTATACTGTACCGGGGGGGGAGCTAGCTAGTACCCATGCCTACTCCTTCCACAATGCACATCGACCTTGGCTGCTTGCTTGTATCATCGACTTCTCCTCGTGTTCGAGCGCCATTTTCAAAACGTCTCAGCGTTTTTAGACCGATTTTATCGCCATCTTCTTGAAGACTCTGATCCGGTTGTTTATTTTACGACCACATGTTATATAAATATGAAGTACGTTGTTGTTCTATGGATCGAGACAAACAAGACAAGTGTCCATGGAAGAAAATGCTGTGAGAGATACAACCATGCTGAGTAACTTGGAGGCAAAAGAAGCATGGTTTTCCACAAAGACATTGGTAAAGAAAACACCAAATGATGGGCCACAACAGATGAGTACTGTCCGAATCTACATCACCTGTGCTTTCAAATTGGTCAAAGGCAGTCTACATGTATTCCCCAAAGGCATTCTCCTCAACAATCTTCAAATCTTGCAACAAGGTTCTACTGCAACAACAACAACATGATACTCCCCTACAGCAATCTACTCCACAAAGTCAGTCCACTTCTCAACAACCAATGATTTTCCTTCAGTTGAATGTGAAGTTGATGTTATTGTTGATGACAGTAGCAATAAAACCAATACAAGGGATCATTAATAGTAAGTTTTTTAATTATTGAAAGTTTGTATGGTGACAAATTGTTTCAGACTAAGTCAAATTTGTGGAAACACCGATGTTTTATTTAATCGCTGAGCTTTCTACCTGTTGACTCAGGCCTTCATCAGTCAGACCAATCTGCCAAAATTGTATTTCATATCCAGCTTTTGTTTGTGGACATGAGCCAACATGATTGCTGATTGCTCTGATGAACTTTAGCCTGATTCAACAGGTTGAAAGCTCAGCGAATGAAATAAAACAACAGGCTGTATATATATAATGTATGTGGTGTGAAGTTTGTAGCTTGGTGTAATGTGAGTAAAATTTGCTCTCAAGCTGTTTACACTCTGTGGACTTCGAGAATGACGTTTCGCATGTCAGAAACAAACCAGATCATGATTTATCCTTCTCAATACTGTCTGATCCCAGTGGCTCAGTCGGCAGAGCGTTTGTCCAGATATCAGAAGGTTGATGGTTCGACTCCCATCAGGGATACTTCAGACATTTTTCTGAGTAAACAGCTTGAGAACAAATTCTACTCATACATATATTCATATATATATATATATATATAAATATACAGTGTAATATATATCAAACTTCTTCTCTTATTAACTACATATTCACCCATATTTTAGGCATTTCTTTCTCCAACTGCACTGATGGAAGTGGACAGATCCAAAAGTTTTTCAAAAATGACAAAAACCCTTTTGTCTGTTTTGTTTGATCGGGCAACACTACAAAGATCCTCGCTTAACAGGAAAAGGTAACGGAGATCTGATACATGTATGCTAGATTCTGGAAAGACGAAGTTAATAACTGGTGAGTTTCTATTAAGTATATTATTTAAATGTTGGATGATTTTTCTCTTTACAATATATATTGTGGGACAGTGAACTTGGGTGGAGAATAATAATTAGGTGTTACTCCAAGTGATGAACCATACCAGACAAGTAGATAATTCTCTACTTGGCCCAGCTGGGATTCGAACCCACGACCTTCAGTTTACCATTCTGATGCTCTAGCAACTGAGCTATACAGGTTCAGGACCTTCAGCTCCCAACTTGACCTGTATGTAGCTCAGTTGGTAGAGCATCAGACTATTAAACGTGAAGGTCACGGGTTTGAATCCCAGCTGGGACAACTAGAGTTTTCTCTACTTGTCAGGTATGGGTCGTCACTCGGAGTAACACCTAATTAATTAATATATATATATATATATATGTGTCTACATTACAGTATCATGTATGCTGTAGTGAAGGTTTTCAAGTTTGTGGGCAAGCTGAACACATCTGAGTTCTAGACGAGAACTCAAACCAGACTACAAGTCACACCAATTGTGAGTCAATTAAGTTTAGCGATACATATGATACTAAAATGTACTAAGTTACTGGTTACATTTTAAATATCATTAATAACTTTATTCGGCTTTGAAAGCTTGTTGATTTAAGTGTCTACCAAGAAATCAGAAGCTAGTGGGTTGGAGTCCCATTCTAGAGCTCAGATGATGTTTTTTGTAATGTATAGAGTAGCTTATCATGAATTTTTTTTAAACCACTTCATCATGCTGTTTGTAGTTTTGCATAGAGTTTTCTAAACTGTAGTACATTTTTGTGGACTCAACATCCATGTACAAATTATTGATTACCGGTAATCTCTACCATAATTGTTAGCTCTGAAGATGTACCTGACGAAACTTGCTATTAAATAATAAATTTATTCATGGGGATGTACCACAGAAATTTATTACTTTTGATCAATTGGTCAATGTAAAAATTACATTTTCAATTTATATAATAATATATCGTTTATTTTTCAGATTATGTTGTTGGGGCTTATCCTGGTGTTACTCCTGCTGCGGTCCGGAATGCGATAACACAAAAAATAAAAGATGAGAAGGAGGCATGTAAACAAAAAAGGCGTACAGAGGAAGGACAAAAATAGTTTGTTTTTAAAGAACTTTGCATATATATTTTAATGTTATTTTAAACGATTATTGTGGGACAGTGAACTTGGGTGGAGAATAATAATTAGGTGTTACCCCAAAGTGATGAACCATACTGGACAAGTAGAGAAAACTCTACTTGGCCCGGCTGGGATTCTAACCTGGCTGGGATCAAACCCAGCTGGGATTCAAATAGCCCAAGTACTGTCATTCAACCTTCAGCTCCAACTTGACCTGTAGCTCAGTTGGTATAGCATTGGACTATAGTAAACCGAAGGTCGTTGGTTCGAATCCCAGCCAGGCAAAGTAGAGTTTTCTCTACTTGTCCTGGTACGATTTGTCACTCAGGTAACACCTAATTATTATATTTTAATGTTTTATATTTTAATTATGTATATACTATTTGTTTTAAAACATGTTTTAAGTTCTGACTGCAGTAGTTCTTATACAGATATGTTGTAAAATGTTTTATTTCTTAAATTAAATTAATCTAAACAACATCAATAATATCTGATCATGTTAATTTGGCATTTAATTGTTTTGATATTATGCCATTCTATATTGTGTAAGGTCATCATATAATGTATACAGAAAACATGTGTAGATAACCGTATATGAAGATTTTGATAATTTAAAAAAGAAAATGCATGACTGTACAGGGAAGTTTTTGTTAAACTGCAAAACTTTGCCATCAATGGATTTTGATTGAATGTCCAGATTTCATATATGCAAATTTTCAATAGTTGAAGCGATTGATGTCGCAATTTAAAATTCCATATATGAAAATTTCATATGTGAAATTTCATAAATTTTCATGTCAATTACATTTCATATATGAAAATTTCATATGGGAAATTCATATGTGGAAATTTCATATGTGAAAAGGTTCCAATTCCATATGTGTAAGTTTCATATGTGTAAATTTCATGTGTGTAAATTCCATATGTGTAAATTTCATATGTGTAAATTTCATATGTGAAAAGGTTCCAATTCCATATGTGGAAATTCCATATGTGAAAAATTCACATATGAAATTTTCGTAAGGGGTAAGGCGGAGCAGAGACGCGCGCTCTTTTATTAAACAGTATATATTTTGCAACATTACAAAAGTTAAAAACTGTCTTTATTGAAAATTCATAAATTCGTCATTTTCAGCCAGAAAATGGCGAATTAAACAAAATGGAAGGGGAAAAACAAATTTGGCACGGCGATTCTGCGCAGTTTGTTGCGAAATGGCACAAATACGCTACCACATGCATGAATAACAGATTGTTTGTGGAGTATGGAAGGTTCGGTGAGTACGCAAATTAAATAAGAGCTCTCGTGCGGGTGGTTCCGGTGCGGGTGGGAACTCTGCAGAGACTCTGCTCCAGTGATCCCTTCCCCATTGAGGAGGTAATGGGGAGCAGAGACGGGGGCTCTTTTATTAAACAGTATATATTTTGCAACATTGCAAAAGTTAAAAAGATGTCTTTATTGAAAATTCATAAATTCGTCATTTTAAGACAGAAAATGGCGAATTAAACAAAATGGAAGGGGAAAAAACAATTTTGGCACGGCGATTCTGCGCAGTTTCTTGCAAAATGGCACAAATACGCTACCACATGCATGAATAACAGATTGTTTGTGGAGTATAGAAGGTTCGGTGAGTACGCAAATTAAATAAGAGCTCTCGTGCGGATGGTTCCGGTGCGGGTGGGAACTCTGCAGAGACTTTGCTCCAGTGATCCCTTCCCCATTGAGGGGGTAAGGAGGAGCAGAGACGGGGGCTCTTTTATTAAACTGTATATAATTTTGCCACATTACAAAAGTAAAAAACTGTCTTTATTGAAAATTCATAAATTCGTCATTTTCAGACAGAAAATGGCGAATTAAACAAAATCGAAGGGGAAAAAACAATTTTGGCACGGCGATTCTGCGCAGTTTGTTGCGAAATGGCACAAATACGCTACCACATGCATGAATAACAGATTGTTTGTGGAGTATAGAAGGTTCGGTGAGTACGCAAATTAAATAAGAGCTCTCGTGCGGGTGGTACCGGTGCGGGTGAGAACTCTCCAGAGACTCTGCTCCAGTGATCCCTTCCCCATTGAGGGGGTAAGGGGGAGCAGAGACCGGGGCTCTTTTATTAAACAGTATATATTTTGCAACATTACAAAAGTTAAAAAGCTGTCTTTATTGAAAATTCATAAATTCGTCATTTTCAGACAGAAAATGGCGAATTAAACGAAATCGAAGGGGAAAAAACAATTTTGGCACGGCGATTCTGCGCAGTTTGTTGCGAAATGGCACAAATACGCTACCACATGCATGAATAACAGATTGTTTGTGGAGAAGGTTCGGTGAATACGCAAATAAAATAAGAGCTCTCGTGCGGGTGGTACGGGTGGGAACTCTGCAGAGACACTGCTCCAGTGATCCCTTCCCCATTGAGGGGGGCTCTTTTATTAAACAGTATATGTTTTGCAACATTACAAAAGTTAAAAAGCTGTCTTTATTGAAAATTCATAAATTCGTCATTTTCAGACAGAAAATGGCGAATTAAACGAAATCGAAGGGGAAAAAACAATTTTGGCACGGCGATTCTGCGCAGTTTGTTGCGAAATGGCACAAATACGCTCCCACATGCATGAATAACAGATTGTTTGTGCAGTATAGAAGGTTCGCTGAGTACGCAAATTAAATAAGACCTCTCGTGCGGGTGGTACCGGTGCGGGTGGGAACTCTGCAGAGACTCTGCTCCAGTGATCCATTCCCCATTGAGGGGGTAAGGGGGAGCAGAGACGGGGGCTCTTTTATTAAACAGTATATGTTTTGCAACATTACAAAAGTGAAAAAGCTGTCTTTATTGAAAATTCATAAATTCGTCATTTTCAGACAGAAAATGGCGAATTAAACAAAATGGAAGGGGAAACAACAATTTTGCCACGGCGATTCTGCGCAGTTTGTTGCAAAATGGCACAAATACGCTACCACATGCATGAATAACAGATTGTTTGTGGAGTATAGAAGGTTCGGTGAGTAGGCAAATTAAATAAGAGCTCTCGTGCGGGTGGTTCCGGTGCGGGTGGGAACTCTGCAGAGACTCTGCTCCAGTGATCCCTTCCCCATTGAGGGGGTAAGGAGGAGCAGAGACGGGGGCTCTTTTATTAAACTGTATATAATTTTGCCACATTACAAAAGTTAAAAACTGTCTTTATTGAAAATTCATAAATTCGTCATTTTCAGACAGAAAATGGCGAATTAAACAAAATGGAAGGGGAAAAAACAATTTTGGCACGGCGATTCTGCGCAGTTTGTTGCAAAATGGCACAAATACGCTACCACATGCATGAATAACAGATTGTTTGTGGAGTATAGAAGGTTCGGTGAGTACGCAAATTAAATAAGAGCTCTCGTGCGGGTGGTACCGGTGCGGGTGGGAACTCTGCAGAGACTCTGCTCCAGTGATCCCTTCCCCATTGAGGGGGTAAGGGGGAGCAGAGACGGGGCTCTTTTATTAAACAGTATATATTTTGCAACATTACAAAAGTTAAAAACTGTCTTTATTGAAAATTCATAAATTCGTCATTTTCAGACACAAAATGGCGAATTAAACAAAATGGAAGTGGAAAAAACAATTTTGGCACGGCGATTCTGCGCAGATTGTTGCGAAATGGCACAAATACGCTACCACATGCATGAATAACAGATTGTTTGTGGAGTATAGAAGGTTCGGTGAGTACGCAAATTAAATAAGAGCTCTCGTGCGTGTGGTACCGGTGCGGGTGAGAACTCTGCAGAGACTCTGCTCCAGTTATCCCTTCCCCATTGAGGGGGTAAGGGGGAGCAGAGACGGGGGCTCTTTTATTAAACAGTATATATTTTGCAACATTACAAAAGTTAAAAAGCTGTCTTCATTGAAAATTCATAAATTCGTCATTTTCAGACAGAAAATGGCGAATTAAACAAAATGGAAGGGGAAAAAACAATTTTGGCACGGCGATTCTGCGCAGTTTGTTGCGAAATGGCACAAATACGCTACCTCATGCATGAATAACAGATTGTTTGTGCAGTATAGAAGGTTCGGTGAGTACGCAAATTAAATAAGAGCTCTCGTACGGGTGGTACCGGTGCGGGTGGGAACTCTGCAGAGACTCTGCTCCAGTGATCCCTTCCCCATTGAGGGGGTAAGGGGGAGCAGAGACGGGGGCTCTTTTATTAAACAGTATATATTTTGCAACATTACAAAAGTTAAAAAGCTGTCTTCATTGAAAATTCATAAATTCGTCATTTTCAGACAGAAAATGGCGAATTAAACAAAATGGAAGGGGAAAAAACAATTTTGGCACGGCGATTCTGCGCAGTTTGTTGCGAAATGGCACAAATACGCTACCTCATGCATGAATAACAGATTGTTTGTGCAGTATAGAAGGTTCGGTGAGTACGCAAATTAAATAAGAGCTCTCGTACGGGTGGTACCGGTGCGGGTGGGAACTCTGCAGAGACTCTGCTCCAGTGATCCCTTCCCCATTGAGGGGATAATGGGGAGGGAGCAGAGACGGGGGCTCTTTTATTAAACAGTATATATTTTGCAACATTACAAAAGTTAAAATGTGACTGAGACGAAAAATCGACCACAAAGTTTTGCGAAAATTTAACTTCGACGAACTTTATTGAGATATAAATACCCCGTGTACAAAATTTAAACCGATATAAACAAATAGGTTTAAAGTTATAAACGTTTGAAATGCTGAAAATTGTGTGCACCATTAAAATTTGCTTCACTGTGAATATTGATACCTGAGAAGTATTTGACGTCATAGTCTCAACCCAAACTTGCGTGACTAAGGAAGAAACAACGAGAGCGCATATAATTTGACAACAAAAATGTCGAATTCATCATCATTTAGTTGTTCTTCTGGCTATGGATTGAAATTGAATCATGCGTTATATGTTTGGAGTATATGGTAGCGCATTTGGACGAATCTGGTTTCGGAATTTGCCAGGACGATGATTGTATTGCTTCGGCTGACGAGATTGATAATCGCGCAATACGAACAAGATATTGCCGAAGAAAAGTACAATACATTTTCAATATAGCAACTTTTCAATTCTGACGTTGTGGTTTCTTCTTGAGAAAGACAGTATTTGTCGGCTAGAGACGCTATCTTTATGTTGGTATGAATGTGTATAAAAATATGTATGTATATGTAATGTGGCTCTAGCTTGTATTTGATGCCTGATACATTTGATACCCTAAAATATTTAAGATAATTTACGCTTTGCTGCTTTGCAAATCAGACTGTATATTTATTGAGTTAATTATGCTATTTATTTTGTAACATCTAATAGCATTGTCTTTAAGTTTTAAAATACTAAATGAGTTGCTAGTATATACATGTATTTTATATATACAAATACAATACATCAAATGCAACCTTCGTTGTCGTTTGCTTTAGACTTACATGATATATTTTATAATCTTAAGTAAAAGTATAGTGGAACTATGATTACCATGGTATGGTATATAAGAACAGGGGACAAGAAATATTCGCTTATTTTCCAGCGGTTCACGTCCTTGGAGCTCGAGACTGCTAGGCCTCCAAAGTTTTGTTAGTCTTTCAAATAATAGGCACATTACCACGCTGAAAAACTCTTGTTTGTAGTAATTAGGTCGCTCTAAAAATCTTCATGGAAAATTGATTGAAACAAACTATGAATCATCTGGTTTAAATTGCGTGTAAC
The DNA here is from genome assembly GCA_035771165.1 of Paragorgia papillata. NCBI lineage: Eukaryota > Metazoa > Cnidaria > Anthozoa > Scleralcyonacea > Coralliidae > Paragorgia > Paragorgia papillata. Next base: position 8,497 of record JAWNZC010000215.1, on the reverse strand, counting down.
CCAGTTTGCTCGTATGATTTGTCAATTGGGCTTATATGCTGCTCATTCATTACTAGAATCCTGTATAACTGTGTGCGTTGATAGAATATTCTATTTTTCATTCACTGACAACGTCTTGTATACAGCATTAAGGCTATCACGTCAAATTTAAGATTTCTTTACTCGCAATAACAGCGCCTCTTTTTTGAATTTCGAGTTAAAGCTTCGTACAGTAGGTTGTAGGTGGGTATACTTCACAATGATGAAATAAAAATGAGAGGTGAAAATTTCGTCTCAGTGACACTTTAAAATTGGTTCGTTTGGACAAATTTAATCCAAACTCTCTTCGCAATTTGGTAAATTGGACTCTTATGCAAGGATATTCCTGCTTTAATATCAGATTGATTGCTGCCATATTGTACAACAAAGCGTGATGATGGCATGATGGAATACTTTAATTTTAATGAGCGATTCTTCCAAGCCACGCTTGTTTACTTTCACACAAGGTGTTTTGTTGGGTTGAGACTCTGACGTCACAGACATCCTAGACCCAGTCTCAAATAAACACGTCCATTTTAATGGCGGCCGCGAATTTGCGTATTTCTTTCGTCAATATCTGCTTTACTTTTCCGAATATCAGCATGAAACTTCGTTTGGTAAGTCTTCGATACATGCACTTTAGGCTCATAGAGAAAAAAGTAGGGGTAAAAATTTCGTCTCAGTGACACTTTAAAAAGCTTTCTTTATTGAAAATTCATAAATTCGTCATTTTCAGACAGAAAATGGCGAATTAAACAAAATCGAAGGGGAAAAAACAATTTTGGCACGGCGATTCTGCGCAGTTTGTTGCGAAATGGCACAAATACGCTACCACATGCATGAATAACAGATTGTTTGTGCAGTATAGAAGGTTCGCTGAGTACGCAAATTAAATAAGACCTCTCGTGCGGGTGGTACCGGTGCGGGTGGGAACTCTGCAGAGACTCTGCTCCAGTGATCCATTCCCCATTGAGGGTAAGGGGGGAGCAGAGACGGGGGCTCTTTTATTAAACAGTATATATTTTGCAACATTACAAAAGGTAAAAAGCTGTCTTTATTGAAAATTCATAAATGTCGTCATTTTCAGACAGAAAATGGCGAATTAAACAAAATCGAAGGGGAAAAAACAATTTTTGGCACGGCGATTCTGGCGCAGTTTGGTTGCAGAAATGGCACAAATACACGCTACCACATGCATGAATAACAGATTGTTTGTGGAGTATAGAAGGTTCGGTGAAGTACGCAAATTAAATAAGAGCTCTCGTGCGGGTGGACCGGTGCGGGTGCGGGTGAGAACTCTCCAGAGACTCTGCTCCAGTGATCCCTTCCCCATTGAGGGGGTAAGGGGGAGCAGAGACCGGGGCTCTTTTATTAAACAGTATATATTTTGCAACATTACAAAAGTTAAAAAGCTGTCTTTATTGAAAATTCATAAATTCGTCATTTTCAGACAGAAAATGGCGAATTAAACGAAATCGAAGGGGAAAAAACAATTTTGGCACGGCGATTCTGCGCAGTTTGTTGCGAAATGGCACAAATACGCTACCACATGCATGAATAACAGATTGTTTGTGGAGAAGTTTCGTGAATACGCAAATTAAATAAGAGCTCTCGTGCGGGTGGTACCGGTGCGGGTGGGAACTCTGCAGAGACACTGCTCCAGTGATCCCTTCCCCATTGAGGGGGGCTCTTTTATTAAACAGTATATATTTTGCAACATTACAAAAGTTAAAAAGCTGTCTTTATTGAAAATTCATAAATTCGTCATTTTCAGACAGAAAATGGCGAATTAAACAAAATCGAAGGGGAAAAAACAATTTTGGCACGGCGATTCTGCGCAGTTTGTTGCGAAATGGCACAAATACGCTCCCACATGCATGAATAACAGATTGTTTGTGCAGTATAGAAGGTTCGCTGAGTACGCAAATTAAATAAGACCTCTCGTGCGGGTGGTACCGGTGCGGGTGGGAACTCTGCAGAGACTCTGCTCCAGTGATCCATTCCCCATTGAGGGGGTAAGGGGGAGCAGAGACGGGGGCTCTTTTATTAAACAGTATATGTTTTGCAACATTACAAAAGTTAAAAAGCTGTCTTTATTGAAAATTCATAAATTCGTCATTTTCAGACAGAAAATGGCGAATTAAACGAAATCGAAGGGGAAAAAACAATTTTGGCACGGCGATTCTGCGCAGTTTGTTGCGAAATGGCACAAATACGCTGCCCCACATGCATGAATAACAGATTCTTTGTGCAGTATAGAAGGTTCGCTGAGTACGCAAATTAAATAAGACCTCTCGTGCGGGTGGTACCGGTGCGGGTGAGAACTCTCCAGAGACTCTGCTCCAGTGATCCCTTCCCCATTGAGGGGGTAAGGGGGAGCAGAGGACCGGGGCTCTTTTATTAAACATATATATTTTGCAACATTACAAAAGTTAAAAAGCTGTCTTTTATTGAAAATATCATAAATTCGTCATTTTCAGACAGAAAATGGCGAATTAAAACAAAATCGAAGGGGAAAAAACAATTTTGGCACGGCGATTCTGCGCAGTTTGTTGCGAAATGGCACAAATACGCTACCACATGCATGAATAACAGATTGTTTGTGGAGTATAAGAAGGTTCGGTGAGTACGCAAATTAAATAAGAGCTCTCGTGCGGGTGGTACCCGTGCGGTTGAGAACTCTCCAGAGACTCTGCTCCAGTGAATCCCTTCCCCATTGAGGGGGTAAGGGGGAGCAGAGACCGTGCTCTTTTATTAAACAGTATATATTTTGCAACATTACAAAAGTTAAAAAGCTGTCTTTATTGAAAATTCATAAATTCGTCATTTTCAGACAGAAAATGGCGAATTAAACAAAATCGAAGGGGAAAAAACAATTTTGGCACGGCGATTCTGCGCAGTTTGTTGCGAAATGGCACAAATACGCTACCACATGCATGAATAACAGATTGTTTGTGGAGAAGGTTCGGTGAATACGCAAATTAAATAAGAGCTCTCGTGCGGGTGGTACCGGTGCGGGTGGGAACTCTGCAGAGACACTGCTCCAGTGATCCCTTGCCCATTGAGGGGGGCTCTTTTATTAAACAGTATATATTTTGCAACATTACAAAAGTTAAAAAGCTGTCTTTATTGAAATTCATAAATTCGTCATTTTCAGACAGAAAATGGCGAATTAAACAAAATCGAAGGGGAAAAAACAATTTTGGCACGGCGATTCTGCGCAGTTTGTTGCGAAATGGCACAAATACGCTCCCACATGCATGAATAACAGATTGTTTGTGCAGTATAGAAGGTTCGCTGAGTACGCAAATTAAATAAGACCTCTCGTGCGGGTGGTACCGGTGCGGGTGAGAACTCTCCAGAGACTCTGGTCCAGTGATCCCTTCCCCATTGAGGGGGTAAGGGGGAGCAGAGACCGGGGCTCTTTTATTAAACAGTATATATTTTGCAACATTACAAAAGTTAAAAAGCTGTCTTTATTCAAAATTCATAAATTCGTCATTTTCAGACAGAAAATGGCGAATTAAACAAAATCGAAGGGGAAAAAACAATTTTGGCACGGCGATTCTGCGCAGTTTGTTGCGAAATGGCACAAATACGCTACCACATGCATGAATAACAGATTGTTTGTGGAGTATAGAAGGTTCGGTGAGTACGCAAATTAAATAAGAGCTCTCGTGCGGGTGGTACCGGTGCGGGTGAGAACTCTCCAGAGACTCTGCTCCAGTGATCCCTTCCCCATTGAGGGGGTAAGGGGGAGCAGAGACCGGGGCTCTTTTATTAAACAGTATATATTTTGCAACATTACAAAAGTTAAAAAGCTGTCTTTATTGAAAATTCATAAATTCGTCATTTTCAGACAGAAAATGGCGAATTAAACGAAATCGAAGGGGAAAAAACAATTTTGGCACGGCGATTCTGCGCAGTTTGTTGCGAAATGGCACAAATACGCTACCACATGCATGAATAACAGATTGTTTGTGGAGAAGGTTCGGTGAATACGCAAATTAAATAAGAGCTCTCGTGCGGGTGGTACCGGTGCGGGTGGGAACTCTGCAGAGACACTGCTCCAGTGATCCCTTCCCCATTGAGGGGGGCTCTTTTATTAAACAGTATATATTTTGCAACATTACAAAAGTTAAAAAGCTGTCTTTATTGAAATTCATAAATTCGTCATTTTCAGACAGAAAATGGCGAATTAAACAAAATCGAAGGGGAAAAACAATTTTGGCACGGCGATTCTGCGCAGTTTGTTGCGAAATGGCACAAATACGCTCCCACGTGCATGAATAACAGATTGTTTGTGCAGTATAGAAGGTTCGCTGAGTACGCAAATTAAATAAGACCTCTCGTGCGGGTGGTACCGGTGCGGGTGGGAACTCTGCAGAGACTCTGCTCCAGTGATCCATTCCCCATTGAGGGGGTAAGGGGGAGCAGAGACGGGGGCTCTTTTATTAAACAGTATATGTTTTGCAACATTACAAAAGTTAAAAAGCTGTCTTTATTGAAAATTCATAAATTCGTCATTTTCAGACAGAAAATGGCGAATTAAACAAAATCGAAGGGGAAAAAACAATTTTGGCACGGCGATTCTGCGCAGTTTGTTGCGAAATGGCACAAATACGCTCCCACATGCATGAATAACAGATTGTTTGTGCAGTATAGAAGGTTCGCTGAGTACGCAAATTAAATAAGACCTCTCGTGCGGGTGGTACCGGTGCGGGTGGGAACTCTGCAGAGACTCTGCTCCAGTGATCCATTCCCCATTGAGGGGGTAAGGGGGAGCAGAGACGGGGGCTCTTTTATTAAACAGTATATGTTTTGCAACATTACAAAAGTTAAAAAAAAGCTGTCTTTTATTGAAAATTCATAAATTCGTCATTTTCAGACAGAAAATGGCGAATTAAACAAAATCGAAGGGAAAAAACAATTTTGGCACGGCGATTCTGCGCAGTTTGTTGCGAAATGGCACAAATACGCTCCCACATGCATGAATAACAGATTGTTTGTGCAGTATAGAAGGTTCGCTGAATACGCAAATTAAATAAGACCTCTCGTGCGGGTGGTACCGGTGCGGGTGAGAACTCTCCAGAGACTCTGCTCCAGTGATCCCTTCCCCATTGAGGGGGTAAGGGGGAGCAGAGACCGGGGCTCTTTTATTAAACAGTATATATTTTGCAACATTACAAAAGTTAAAAAGCTGTCTTTATTGAAAATTCATAAATTCGTCATTTTCAGACAGAAAATGGCGAATTAAACAAAATCGAAGGGGAAAAAACAATTTTGGCACGGCGATTCTGCGCAGTTTGTTGCGAAATGGCACAAATACGCTACCACATGCATGAATAACAGATTGTTTGTGGAGTATAGAAGGTTCGGTGAGTACGCAAATTAAATAAGAGCTCTCGTGCGGGTGGTACCGGTGCGGGTGAGAACTCTCCAGAGACTCTGCTCCAGTGATCCCTTCCCCATTGAGGGGGTAAGGGGGAGCAGAGACCGGGGCTCTTTTATTAAACAGTATATATTTTGCAACATTACAAAAGTTAAAAAGCTGTCTTTATTGAAAATTCATAAATTCGTCATTTTCAGACAGAAAATGGCGAATTAAACGAAATCGAAGGGGAAAAAACAATTTTGGCACGGCGATTCTGCGCAGTTTGTTGCGAAATGGCACAAATACGCTACCACATGCATGAATAACAGATTGTTTGTGGAGAAGGTTCGGTGAATACGCAAATTAAATAAGAGCTCTCGTGCGGGTGGTACCGGTGCGGGTGAGAACTCTCCAGAGACTCTGCTCCAGTGATCCCTTCCCCATTGAGGGGGTAAGGGGGAGCGGAGACCGGGGCTCTTTTATTAAACAGTATATATTTTGCAACATTACAAAAGTTAAAAAGCTGTCTTTATTGAAAATTCATAAATTCGTCATTTTCAGACAGAAAATGGCGAATTAAACAAAATCGAAGGGGAAAAAACAATTTTGGCACGGCGATTCTGCGCAGTTTGTTGCGAAATGGCACAAATACGCTACCACATGCATGAATAACAGATTGTTTGTGGAGAAGGTTCGGTGAATACGCAAATTAAATAAGAGCTCTCGTGCGGGTGGTACCGGTGCGGGTGGGAACTCTGCAGAGACACTGCTCCAGTGATCCCTTCCCCATTGAGGGGGGCTCTTTTATTAAACAGTATATATTTTGCAACATTACAAAAGTTAAAAAGCTGTCTTTATTGAAATTCATAAATTCGTCATTTTCAGACAGAAAATGGCGAATTAAACAAAATCGAAGGGGGAAAACAATTTTGGCACGGCGATTCTGCGCAGTTTGTTGCGAAATGGCACAAATACGCTCCCACATGCATGAATAACAGATTGTTTGTGCAGTATAGAAGGTTCGCTGAGTACGCATATTAAATAAGACCTCTCGTGCGGGTGGTACCGGTGCGGGTGGGAACTCTGCAGAGACTCTGCTCCAGTGATCCATTCCCCATTGAGGGGGTAAGGGGGAGCAGAGACGGGGGCTCTTTTATTAAACAGTATATGTTTTGCAACATTACAAAAGTTAAAAAGCTGTCTTTATTGAAAATTCATAAATTCGTCATTTTCAGACAGAAAATGGCGAATTAAACAAAATCGAAGGGGAAAAAACAATTTTGGCACGGCGATTCTGCGCAGTTTGTTGCGAAATGGCACAAATACGCTCCCACATGCATGAATAACAGATTGTTTGTGCAGTATAGAAGGTTCGCTGAGTACGCAAATTAAATAAGACCTCTCGTGCGGGTGGTACCGGTGCGGGTGAGAACTCTCCAGAGACTCTGCTCCAGTGATCCCTTCCCCATTGAGGGGGTAAGGGGGAGCGGAGACCGGGGCTCTTTTATTAAACAGTATATATTTTGCAACATTACAAAAGTTAAAAAGCTGTCTTTATTGAAAATTCATAAATTCGTCATTTTCAGACAGAAAATGGCGAATTAAACAAAATCGAAGGGGAAAAAACAATTTTGGCACGGCGATTCTGCGCAGTTTGTTGCGAAATGGCAACAAATACGCTACCACATGCATGAATAACAGATTGTTTGTGGAGAAGGTTCGGTGAATACGCAAATTAAATAAGAGCTCTCGTGCGGGTGGTACCGGTGCGGGTGGGAACTCTGCAGAGACACTGCTCCAGTGATCCCTTCCCCATTGAGGGGGGCTCTTTTATTAAACACTATATATTTTGCAACATTACAAAAGTTAAAAAGCTGTCTTTATTGAAATTCATAAATTCGTCATTTTCAGACAGAAAATGGCGAATTAAACAAAATCGAAGGGGAAAAACAATTTTGGCACGGCGATTCTGCGCAGTTTGTTGCGAAATGGCACAAATACGCTCCCACATGCATAAATAACAGATTGTTTGTGCAGTATAGAAGGTTCGCTGAGTACGCAAATTAAATAAGACCTCTCGTGCGGGTGGTACCGGTGCGGGTGGGAACTCTGCAGAGACTCTGCTCCAGTGATCCAATCCCCATTGAGGTGGTAAAGGGAGCAGAGACGGGGGCTCTTTTATTAAACAGTATATTTTGCAACATTACAAAAGTTAAAAAGCTGTCTTATTGAAAATTCATAAATTCGTCATTTTCAGACAGAAAATGGCGAATTAAACAAAATCGAAGGGGAAAAAACAATTTTGGCACGGCGATTCTGCGCAGTTTGTTGCGAAATGGCACAAATACGCTACCACATGCATGAATAACAGATTGTTTGTGGAGTATAGAAGGTTCGGTGAGTACGCAAATTAAATAAAGCTCTCGTGCGGGTGGTACCGGTGCGGGTGAGAAACTCTCCAGAGACTCTGCTACCAGTGATCCCTTCCCCATTGGGGGGTAAGGGGAGCAGAGACCGGGGCTCTTTTATTAAACAGTATATATTTTGCAACATTACAAAAGTTAAAAAGCTGTCTTTATTGAAATTCATAAATTCGTCATTTTCAGACAGAAAATGGCGAATTAAACAAAATCGAAGGGGAAAAACAATTTTGGCACGGCGATTACAAAAGTTAAAAAGCTGTCTTTATTGAAATTCATAAATTCGTCATTTTCAGACAGAAAATGGCGAATTAAACAAAATCGAAGGGGAAAAACAATTTTGGCACGGCGATTCTGCGCAGTTTCTTGCAAAATGGCACAAATACGCTACCACATTCACGAATAAGAGATTGTTTTTGGAGTATAGAAGGTTCGGTAAATTATCGGTGAAAATGATATTTCTGACAGGAAACTAGCAAAACAACACATTTGGAAGGATTCCCTCAACTTTCCAATTTCGCCAGTTTTGCCATGTTCAAAATGTTGAAAAACGCTTATCTCACCATTCTTAGTCGAAAAACGATTTTTTTTAAAATAAGGCTCCAAATGCTAAATTATCGCTGAAAATGATGTTTCTGACCAGAAACTAGCAAAACAACACATTTGGAATGATTCCCTCAACTTT